>JBAMNC010000315.1:397500-515000 GCA_037902135.1 Cetoscarus ocellatus | reverse complement strand
TTCAAGTCAAAAGGTTGAAATATTTCAGCTTGAAAAGATACTGTGAACAGGGCTACGCAAAACTCCAGGCAAAGGCAGGACACAAAATTCATCCTTTGAGCTCAGACGCATTCATAGCTCACTCCAAATATGTCAGGAACTTTTCAGGAGTAATGTGTGCGTGTGTTAAAGCACTAAGAGTAACCTGATTTATTCTAGAGATGCCATAATATTTACCCAATTTTTTTTTAAAAAAGTTCCTTATTACCCAAAGCATTTGTGTACAGCACATTGTTCAAATGTTTTTATGCTGTTATATTTTTGTGTCTTTGTCAACCAACATCTTAAAATGAGAGAGAAAAAATATAAATACTGTGTATATATATATATATATATATATACACTGGAAGACAAGACAGAATGATACACACCACAAGCCTAAGAATTTTGTAATAAGCTTAATGAAGTGGTGACGTACTAAGGGTTGGGTGCCAGGAGTATTTTCTTGAAGGTGATATTCTCATCCAGTTTGGACAGTCTGAGCTTGATTTTTCAAAAAAAAAAAAAAAAAAATTTAACCACTTAGAATTTTCCTAAAGTTACCTACATGTCTACAAGCATGGACTATGTGGTTTTACTTATCATACAATGGACAAATCTAAGAGCTAATGTCTGATTATATGTAATAGATGGCTATGTATATGAAATATTGATGTCATTATTTTTCAATAATGAAATAAGTGTGTATTTAATGTGGTTAATTTATTGCTACAATGCAGAGGAATCAACATTGCTGTGACCATTTTCTGTTAAGCACTGCACCTATCACTTAATTTTGAGTTTTAGGTAAATGTTTTACTTTCTTTGTAAAATGTGAATACATTCATAGTTTGTTTATATTTTGCTGTAATAAATAATGGATGTTAAATACTCTACTGCTGTGGTTTCTTAAATGGTGTAGCAAGGCTGTGTGAAAGTACTGTATGTACGACTGTGATGTATATAATTTATAGATGAGTTTAAGATTTATTCGTAATAAGAATGTTGGATGACTCTCCTTTAATATCTAATTTGTAATACAGTTTGTATTTTCTGCCATTTGTTGTCAAAAATAAACACGGAAAAGAGTGATTGGATAGAACACATGCATTAAAAGTATTTTGTATGTATATGAAACTTGAGTAATATTATCATGCACTACTTTTTTTTCCTATCAGGAGCATGCAGTCGGATTCTGCACAAGCTGAAGATGAAGCAAATCAGGGATGACTTCATGCTCTGTTAAACAAAAATTCACCTGTCAGCCACTCTTAACCAGTATTTACCAAGAGAAAAGGTATACTGGGATCAAACCAGGTGATGAAAAACTTGACAGCTCCAGATGGAAGTAGCATGATGCCTGAATTGTCCTGTGAGGATGACGGCAGTAAAGATGACAAGGACTGGTCTCACTTTTAAAGGCTAACAAGTACAATTTTGAACAAAATAAAATACAAGACGAAGTGTTTTTCAAACTGTTTTAACCTGGCCCCCATCATGTGTGTCAAGAGAGAAACTGGCCTTTGGAGAAATGTAGTTGTTGACCCCTGATATACATATTAAGAAGGTGGGCCTTGAGTAAAGATGGTGTGAAAGCCACTCTGGTGTCCTCTCTGTGTGCAATGCTGACATCTGCTGTCTCACCAGCCTGTGTGCACAAACAGGAAGATGCTGTGGATGAAGGGTTTTAGCTCGACTGCTATTTAGAGTGATATGTCCAGGAAGTTGAGTCCGATCCGTCAGAGATCCTATAGTAAGAGTTATTTTAGCAGTATTAACCTAAGCCGCAGTCACTTCTGTCCTCTTCTACTCCATCGTCTGCTCCACAGCTGTCGACAAACAGGAGCAGTGGCTCTGACAGCACAATGGGCATCACCAAGCTGACTGACCTGATCACCTCAAATGCTCGGGACGCTATATCTCACAAAGATATCAGCGACTACTCAGGTAATTACTCTGCTGTGAGATCAGGGTTTTTCTTCTAATGACATTATTACAGATGGTCCACTGCTACTGTTGCTGCTAATGTTAGCACAGTAGCCTCAGCTCAGTCTGCGGGTTAAACAGTCTTAGTGAGTTATGAGAAGAGCTGCTGAAGTTTATACTAGTTATTGTTTCATGTAGATTTTGACTTTACACTGTTAATTCCTTATTTGCAAGTAACCTGTGAACGTCATATCAGTATTTCCTTTTTACACTGTAAGAAGACAAAGTCAAAGGAATCCCCAAGCTTTGCTCATGATGTTGCCAACTCACATTATGTCAAACTTAAACGTATCTAATTTCATGGAGAGTTCTCTTTAGTCAATTTATTGTGACAGATTGTTCACTAGAGCTGGGCAATTAATCGAGTTTTAATCTTAATTACATTTGACCATTTGTCAAGCCCCGCCCATCACAGGAAGCGATCCCTTATCAAGCCCCGCCCTCCTTGGTAATATTTGAAAGGTTAGACTTGGGGTGAATCCCGCCCTTCCCCTTCATCTTCGTCTTACCCCCTCGTCTGCCCTTTCCCCTTGGCCCTCTGTTTTGAGGGCCAAGGGGAAAGGGTGAAAACACTCCTGAGAAACGAGACGCCACTCGATTCCTGTTATGTCATCACCCAGAGCCGCTCAATGGACGTGTCATAGACAGATGCGACAATAGCCATAGCTGCAGCTGTGAAAGCTAGCTCGTAATAACCAGAACATTTAAAATACGACCAATAATTCAAAACATGATTAATATTTCCTTGATTTATAATTACTTATAATTATGCGCTTCCTTCAGTCTCCACTCTGCCTTCTTGTCAGCAGGTGCGGTGTATTATGGGAAGTTCTCATACCCCTTCCTTTCAAGTGTGGTCCTGGTCCGTCTTCGTTTTAAGGGCTGTGTAGCCCTTCGTCTCAGCCCTTCCCCTTTGCCTACAGAGAATTGGGACACCCCTTCACTTGACGTGAACACGCAAAACCAGTGGGTAAGGGATACGACAAAGGCTAAGGGGTAGAATTGGGGCGGACCCAAAATCCGGAGTTACCTGCCTCAGCCCATTTGAAACAATTTAAAATTATTAACTTTTTGACTAAATTGAGATCATACGTAATCAAGTTTAGTCATTTTAAAATGTGGCCTGAGTGAAAGATTAAAGAAAAAATTACAGTAAGATGTTGAAGGAAAACTCAAAATCTTCATTAACATGCTTAAATATATATATTTCTGATTCATGACGTTAGTGTCATGATACGATTAAAAAAAATTAAACACAAAGGTGAAGGACCCAAAGGCAGATTAACACAAAAGGCTTTATTAACAACTAAAAAGGGATATAAAAAACTAATCCTTAACAAAAAGTCAAAGTACAACACAAAATCTCTGACAAAGTTTCAAATTAAACAAGCTAACTAAAAAGAAAAACACTGTAGGCAAAAACTAAAAAAAAAAAGGCAAATCCAAATCTCTACAAAAAAGGTTCAAACAAAACAGACTTACTACAAACACAGGGAAACACTGAAGACACTAGAGACACTGGAGACGAATGACCCAACAAAGACAAAGGGAAACACGGAGACTAAATACACTGGGGAAACATCAGGCACAGGTGAGACAATCACGCAGGTGGAGGGAATCATAATCAGAGGCACACAGAAGGGAGGGCAGGAAACACCACATGGAACACAGGGACTTCAAAATAAAACAGGAAACACGAGAGACATTAGGAACAAGAAGTCAAAACCAAATAACACAAGGATAAAACATACTAAATATAACAGAACTAACCAAACCATGACAGTTAGTGATGAAACATAAGAAACCCATCAAATATTAACCGGCTATACAAACAAAATGTTTTATTATTCTGCTTAACTTTTTGAGTACATCAAATAATGTCACTAATACATATATTGTCTTACCTTCAAGTGTAGACAGACCTGAGAGCAGCACCTACTGTTCACATATTTAAAAGCAAACTCAAGACCTACCTTTTTAGTCTGGCTTTTAGCTGATTTTTATTTTATTCTCTTAATCCGTATTATAGGTGTTTTACTCCATTTTAGCTTCAGAGTTAATTTTTTTTTTTTACCACTTTTATTTATTTTATTTTATTGTTTGATTTTAAGACTGTTTTAATTTAATCAATATTTCAGAATCAGCTTTATTGGCCACGTATGTTAGACATACAATGGACATCTAAATTTCGACCTCTACATTTTAGGCGTTCACCTGACGTTCATGCTTATACCAAATATAAACCCAGGTATAGACTTAGCCATTGATTAGACGTCTATTAGAGGTCTAGTCTAAAATTCCCACTGAGCATTTTTAGGTCTATTATACGTCTAAATGTTCATTAGACGTCTAGTCTAAAATTGGTCTACCAGGGGTATAGAAATGAAAGTTTTTTAGACGTCTAAATGTAGACTAGACCAGGGTTCCCACACATCCTGGAAAATCTAGAAAACCTGGAAAATGACAGACCAATTTTCCAGTCATGGAAAACATATGGAAAATGAGGAAAAAAGTAAAATGCCCTGGAAAAGCTTGAATTGTCCTGTAAAATTATTTATCTTCCTTCTACCTTGTTAGTAAACAAAAATCAAATGTAGGAAATGTAGTAAAAATGTAGATAAAGTTATGCAAGTTAAGGAATAAAATGTAAAAACTCAAAACAGTGGTGCGAAAAGAAATAAAAAATGGCAAAATAAAATGTAGACTACTTAAACAGTAAATCAACAAAATATATTTATAAAAATGCAGAGTAAATAAAGATTAAAAAAAAGTATTAACCATGAATTTATAATAGTAAGACAACACATAAAAGCAAAACTAAAAAGATATCTAGCAGACAATGTTCATGCCTGAGAGTTAGAAATAAATACATTTTAAGTTCAGAATGATATGGTTGAGCTGGCTAGAGATATTGGTCATCAATCTTTAATCTTGGTTTTTAGAAGGCTAGGTTAACCTGAGAATTGCCTAGACCAATATCGTAACAGGTGAAAATGTCCTGGAATAGTCCTGGAAATTGATTTCTAGAAAAGAGTGGGAACCCTGTAGACGTATATTAGATGTCTAAACAACATATATATATATATAGACATCTTAGAAGTTTAAATCACGTACAATGGACGTCTAAATTTAGACATCTACATTTTAGATGTTCTCCTGACGTTCATGCTTATACCAAATATAAACCGAGGTATCGAATTAGACGTTGATTAGACGTCTATTAGAGGTCTAGTCTAAATTTAGACGTCTAAAAAGCTTTCATTTCTATACCACTGTTACACCATTTTTAGACTACACGTCTATTAGACGTCTAATAGACCTAAAAAAAAAAAACCTCAATGGTTTCTTGTCAATATTTCAATAAATTGACAAAATATCATTAATACATATTTTCATAGGGCGGCACGGTGGCACAGCAGGTAGTGCACGTGCCTCACAGCAAGAAGGTCGCTGGCTCGATTCTCAGGTCGGGCAAGGCCTTTCTGTGTGAAGTTTGCATGTTCCTCCCGTGCATGCATGGGTTCTCTCCGGGCACTCCGGCTTCCTCCTACAGACCAAAAACATGTTCATTAGGTTAACTGGTCACTCTAAATTGCCCTTAGGTATGAGTGTGAGCGTGAGTGGTTGTCTGTCTCTATATGTTGCCCTGCAATCAACTGGCGACCGGTTCAGGGTGTACCCCGCCTCTTGCCCAATGACAGCTGGGATAGGCTCCAGCCCCCCGCAACCCGGAAAGGGATAGTCGGTATAGAAAATGAATGAATGAATATTTTCATAAACATCTAATACATTAATGACAATTTGTCAATTTATGAAAATATTCACAAGAAACATTTAAAATAGCCAAAAAAGTACTGTAGACCCAGATTCTCTACAAAGACACCAAACTTTACCTGCAATACTTACCTTGATACATGTACTCCCAGGATGTTCCGACTAATTTGGCAAAGTTGTTTCTCTTTCTGGACCTTTTACAATACATTTTTACTCTAATGTCATGCTTATTCATAATTTAACACTGATCTACATTTGGCAATCATCAGTGAACTGTAATTGCAATCACAGTACATTTTTCATTCAGAAAAAAAACAACATTACAATCATGGAGTGGGCATAATTGTTTTTTAATCTTAGCCCCATTGACCATAAAAACAGTAAAACAGGGAACTTTTCAAAATACAAATACAAACAATTCAAAATAAACTGAACTAAAAAGTATAAAGTAATAAAGTGAAAAAAAAACTTTGTGATAGAAAACTATTTTCTCCTTTTTTATATTAACTACTTTTAAATCACTTTTAACTTAACTTTTATATTAACTACACCTCGCGCTGCACAAAAAATAAAATGAAAACAAAAGTATAACGTAATAAAGTGATCTTTGTGTGATAGAAACTCTCCTTTTTTAATATTAACTACTTTGCGAGGCGTTGTAAAATATTTGCGGGGTGGTGTTCTTGGCCTCTTGTAGCCCTCCATACCACATTGAGCTGGCGCCTGCTTCAAGTGCTCTTCCCTCGCTGCTCCGACCTGTTCCTCCATCACCTGTGGCAAGGCAATGCGAACAGACTCTGCAAACAGACAAAAAAAAACAGACTTTACAGTAGTAACTGTAGAAATTAGCTAGTATGTCCAGACGGATTCTTCATTTTTTTATTGCTTGATGCTATAAATGTGTCAGTCATATGACATAGAATAACTAATAACTTACAGAGATATATTCTTTTACCGAGAACAACAGAAAAGAAGGCTGTTTTCTTGAGAGACCTCTTTCCCTGACGTCCTCCACCCATGAGGTTATATTGTCTCTGCACTGCATTGCTGAAAACTCTGAAAAGGATAGCAAACATACAGAAAAATCTTATACTGATTACTATTGCAATTCACTATAAAGACTATTGATAGAAACAACAATAATACACTAACATATTAAAACCATTGACCCTTATATTGTCTTGTGTACAGTTTCATGTTAGTAAAATTCAATTTCTATTCATACCTGTCCAGGATCCTACGCGTGCAGGTCTTGAGGTCCATCCCACCAAGGCGAGACATTGATTTTATCTGCATGTATCCAATCTTTCAAATAATTAGAGGCCATATTCAATTTGGCTGGAAAGAAAACACAAGGAATAAAGATCAGTATTGAACACAATTTGAAATATTTTTCAGAAGATTACGAGCAATGTGGCATAACTTATTTGATTTTCTTAATGTACCACTGAAAAATTGTTTATAGTAAATTTACCTTCATTGATTCCGGATGGGGACCTAAATCATCCAGAATCAATGGGGATATATTTAGACAATCATTTGATGGTATTTTGAACGTGAAAAAAACCCAAAAACAAAACAATATTATTGAACCCAAGTCTCCATGGCGTGAGTAATCAATAGAAAAAGTCATTTGAGGGGTGAACTACTCCTTTAAACAAAATATACAGTCTAGAAGGGAGTGAGTAAAGAGATACTGAATGAAGCAGCAAGGTGCAATGGTGCTGCTGTGGAGGAAAAAGAATAAGGATGAATATTATAATTTGGTTGACCAACCCAGCACATATGTACTGTGTGGCTTATCAATAGCTTCTGTAGTTAAAGGATCAGGTATTGCACAAACATACTCTCTTATCATGGGCTAGGGCTGAGCAGAGCTGAGAAGGGAGTGTGACATCAAGTTACATCGTAGAGCTTTAAATGGGTATTTTCATAATGTTTGCATGCATTTTCATTATATTTTTGCTGGCAATGCAATTATGTAATAATAATATTGCTTTTTGTATTCTTTAATGCTGGAATCTATTGGAGAACTTTGAGAAGATACTCAGTATTTTAATTTAAGTAGATAACCTTGGCATCTGATGTATTCCTTATGCTATCATAGCCCAATGTCATTGTATGAATACATAATATGTATTAAACAATTTACACAATGGTAAACATTTACCCCCAGAAATGTATAGTAGCTCCAATACCTGATCTGCAAGCAATCATGTGCCACATACATTTAGCTGTATTTTAATTGGGCCATAAGTGCTTAATTCACTTTTTATTTAATTGATATTAATGTATTTTGGCCTAATCACATGGAATTGGGCTCCATTACCTCAAAATGAATTCCCATTGATACCAATTAATCTTGTGTTCCATTCTGGGCCACAACAAAAGGAAAAAGATCTGCAAATAATAATATGCCACACACTCAAAGTATCAATATCACAATATAAAACAATCTCTTACAAGGAAAGGCATGTATTCAAAATGTTACTTGAGTAAAATTAATAAAGTATTGGCATCACTGGTTTTTGCACTGTCCTTGCAAGAATCGTCCCTCGAAGTTCATGAAATTCGACGATCTTCCAGCCCTACGGAAGCAAAGTCGACTCGGGTAAATGTGCACAAGTATTCTTCAGCCGGAAGTTGCGCAGTCCATATTTTCATGTTATAATCGTATGATCTCCATACGGATGTACAGCAGGGGTCTTGTAGAGCTACCAAATTTCTTTTCGTCGCTGAGGCCTTGCGGCTATGCCGATAAATTTTATCCCGGACTACTTCGCTCTTAGCGGAATAAGATTTTGCCTGGAAGTGGTTGCACGGTGCGTCACGTGAGCGTGCTACACCAATAAGGTGGCTGCATTTTTGTCAACAGCGCAGGCGACATGGCGGCAGCCGGCGTTACCGAGACGGAGGAAACACCCGATATCTAATAATCAAATATAATTTCAGCGACAAATTATGTTGTCGAGTGCTCAGCAGGACCCGGGCTTTCAGATAAACCGAATTTTTTTTTGGAATTTATACGTTTTGACCGGATAAGGCGAAAACACCGGTCACGCTACGATGTAAACAATGCTACAATGCTACAACGACGGCTGCCTCCCACAGCTGAAGTTGGGCACTGCACATAGAAAGAGCTGACTATTCCATCAGATTATTACTATTATTGTTTTCGTCCTAAGATTAAAATAAATATATCTAAATATAAAACATGGTCTAATTATAGACGCTGAAATGCGGGATATTAGACTTCTACATCTAAACTATTCCTTATAACGATCATGGCTGTTAAAATGATTTTAGTCCAATATTTAGAGATGCAATTATTATTTTAAATAAACAACTATTGAATAATGGATTAAATGCAATTGCCTAGATTCGGTCTATATCTACACGTTGAATGCAGAATGCAGAAGAGATTTAGACGTCTAAATCTCAGCTATATCTATACTATGCCATATATCGCTCAGCGGCTATCATAATTATTTTAGTTCAGTATTTGGAGATCAGTTATGCACCTTACAGTTGTTTTTTTAATAAATAGTTATCGAGTCATGGATTAAAGTGCAAAGTCTAAATTCCGTCTAAAAATAGACGGAATCTAGACGGTTGAAATTAGGTCTAAAAAATAACTGGACGTCTAAAATCCCGCATTTCAACGAGTATATATAGACGTTGAAATGCGGGGTATTAGACGTCTACATCTAAACTATACCTTATAACGATTATGGCTATTAAAATGATTTTAGTCCAATATTTAGAGCTCAGTTCTGCAACTTGCAGTTATTATTTTAAATAAACAACTATTGAATAATGGATTAAATTCAGTTGTCTAGATTCAGTCTATATCTAGACGTTGAAATGTAGTAGAGATTTAGACGTCTAATTCTCAGCTATATCTAAACCAGACCGTGATGGACGTGCAGAGGACAGACCGGTCGATGGCCGTATAGAAGTTGACCAGCAGCTCCTGGGTTGGCCGAACTTCCTGAGCTGTTGCAGGAAGTACAGTCTCTGCTGCGCCTTTTTATGGACGGTGTCTATGTGGGGGTCCGTTGTTATATCTTATCATGGTTTAATCAATTTAGTTTTAGCTCCTGTGTTTCCTCATTTTTAATTCCAGATAGCGTTTCCTCAGTCGTCTGTGGCAGTTTGAAGAGTCCTCACTTGGTGTTCCTGTGTGTGTGTGTGTGTGTGTGTGTGCGCTTGGTAGTGTGTGTGTGCGCGCATGAGTGGCTGTGTGTGTTAAATGTGGGCTGGGAGGGTGGTTGGGGTCTGGTATTTTATTTTGAGCCCCCTGACACTTATCTGCTTGTGTTCTTGAATGTACAGCATTTTGTGCTATATTTTTTGGATGAAAAGTGCTTTATAAATAAAGTTTGATTGATTGATTAATTTTCTTTGTAATTTTCAATGATGAGGTATCAAATTTAAGAAAACAGTTTTACCACAATGCTTTAAAATAGACTCTGACGAAACAGAATTTGTCTGACTGGAGTTACTTGGCAACAGCAGCTTCAGTTGGTCAGTTAAAATCAAAACGCCAGCAAAAGGTCAATTAACCCTTGTTAAGCCTCACCCTTCAGGAAGTGACACATTGTCAAGCCCTGCCCTCCTGGTTTCTTATGCTAGGTTAGACAGTTTCTTTTATTGTCTATGCTTTATTTCTTCTCTGTAATCCAATTTAAAAACCAAAAAAAAAAGGCTGGGGACCCAACTGCAGGCATTTCTGAAAATTTTGTTAATAATCAATAACTTGCAACAACCATGAGGACCAACTTGATCAGGTCATTTGATTGAGAGGAATTTTTCAAACAAGAGGTTACAATGTGACGTTATACACTGGAAATACTGTGGTTGCCTCAAAGTTGAACCACTATGTTGTAGTGCCATAGTAGGTTTATTATGTCTTTTCACTCTTGATGATTAAACTTAACAGATTTACAAAAGTACAAAAAATTAGTGCATTTAAATACTGTTCTCAATTAAATCTTATCAGTCATTAATTCAGTCTCTGGGTAAAAGTGGTTGTGATTGTCAGTGATGTAATAAATTATCTTTTAGTCATTGCCCTCAAAAGTGATATAAAATTACTTAACTTTGGACTAAGAATCAAAAGTAATTAATTACTGAACTTTAAGGTTCTCACTGTTCTCTCCTAAGAAACTGTTCTACAACAGGTTAATAAAAAAGTTATTTTCTTGCAACAAATTTAAAAGTTACTTAGTTACTATTGATGCAGTTCATTTACCTCAGAACTTGTAGAAGAAGTGGGAATTACGTCAATTTCCCACTAGGAAATGCCGACCAAAGGGGGAATTCCCAGTGCTGTGTCTAATATGCAACTCATATGAACTGTCTTCCGGGATAAACTGGAACAACTTACCGTATTTCCTTGGTTAATAAATGTGATATAGCTACTATTTAAGAATCTCATTATATAGTTTAATGTTGACTATAATGATGATGTGTTACCTCCCACAGGAAAAATTATTGCACTGGATACCTCCATTATTGTAAACCAGTTCAGAGCAGCAACACCTTTTCTCAGGTGAGCTTGTTGATGATTGTTCATAGATCTGTTCATGGTAGATTTATTTTCCTCTCAAAAACACGTTTTCTTTACTTGTAAATTGTTTATACCTTGACATCCGTGTACATCTAGTGTACAATATAGTAAACCTATAAGCACCAACAGAATGCGGTACCTGCAGTAACTGTGGTAAAGTCAAATATTCAGACTACAAGTTTAGTTCCTTATCTCATGACATGGATCTTGCCCTTAAAGGCTAATCTTCAAAATACTGCAGTGTAAGACAAGCAGAAAGAAGAGCAACGGTATTATCAAAGCTGTAAAGCGACCTTTCACAAACTTAAGTATAACACAGTCCATTTTAAGACCATAAACTTATCTGGGGCCCATCAAAGCCCTCGTACAACCATAACATGAGACTCAAAGGGATTTTAGTATGCATGGTCAGTTTATTAATATTAATTTGTTAGTTCTGGGGCTTGAAGAATGTAAGTCAGCATTAGTTTATCTTTAGAAATATGGTTTCAATTATGCCTTTGATTTTTATTGTAAATGACCTCTCACAGCCCACCTGCAGTTCCCACTAGTGGGCCCTGGCCCACAGTTTGTGAAGCACTGCTGAGCAATACAACAGCACAGGCTTACTGTAAACTTCAGCCATCGCAAGGAATCAAGACATTTCAGACAGTCTTTGAAAAATAGAAAATACTGTTTTGGTGTACTATGATGCCCATGGTAATTTGTTTGTTCATTGACTTTTGTGCAATATCCTTTATTTCTTCTCTGTAGTCCTCTGACAGGTATCTTCTATCGTGTCATCACCTTTCTCGAACATGACATAAAGCCTGTCTTTGTTTTGGAAGGAAAGCCTCCTGGGGAGAAGAAAGCTGTGGTAAATGATGCCTTTATCTTTCCACTCAGTTTGACATAAATTGTCTCATGACATTTGCATGACAGTCACAGGTCAGACAGAGAGTAACTGGTGGTTAAACTGGTCCCTTAACATGATTTTAAAAAGTACATTTCTAAACAAGGAAGTGATTTTGATTTTGATATGACCTAGACCTCACAGACCTGTGCTGCAGTATTTGTGTTAACGCTCATGAAGCCTCTGTTTTTCCTGCAGCTTGAGAAGCGTGCAGAGGCAGCTGGCTGGAGGTCGGCAAACTTCACAGGTGAAGGTACATTTACACAGATTAATACATAACAGTCCAGAATTTTACTAAAAAAACTCACCAAAGTCATTAAATTAACAGTGAAAATAAAATTCAATGTCAAATCTTCTGAAGTAAAGCTTCTTTGTGCTCCTTGCAGCATCACCCCAGACTAATGAATGTGTCCAGCTCCTGAAGTGTCTGGGTGTACCTGTTGTCCAGGTATGACATACGGGCAGTGCTGGGCTCTGTAAGGACACAGCTGTCCATCTTCTTCCATTTTTTCCTCTCTAATCTCCTTAGGGTAATTTTCACTGACCAAAATAATGAACTTTGTTTTGGTGTCATGCTCTTTTGTTTCAGTGTATATAATCAAAGATCAGATCATACTAGCTGATTGGGAATTGAGAAAGTTTATAAAAAATATTTTCTGAGCATGTATGAGGTTTGATTATGAAATAATAAGACTGCACTTATGAGGCTAAAACCACATGGTTCACAGTCACACTGGGTGTTACATATTAAAAGGTCAGTTATTCACACACAACTGCTGTGAGTTTCCAAAGAGACATCTTTAGTTCACCGCTACTGACTGAAGTGCACATGTTTTTGCTGAGGTGTCAGAAAATGATAAGCTGAAAAGTTAGGCAGTGCATTAATGTGATTTTTTTTTTTTTAAATTGAACCAAACAGCTGCTGAATATTTTGGTTCATTAACTGAAGTCTACGGGGAACACTGCATGTCATGTGTATGTGTGTTTGAGTGACACAAAAGATTTTGTGAAGGCAGAGAGGATGTCCAACGCTCTGGGTGCCCATGCACATCAGAAACTTCTGAAAACATTTAACTAATTGAACAAAACCATACAAAATGATCAACAACTCAGTATTAGAATGATAACAGAAATGGTCTCCATTGATAAAGAGACAGTTTGGCAAATTTTGCATGACAATTTGAAAATGACTAAAGTGTTTGCCAAAGCTGTGCCAAACGTCTGACTGATCAAAAGATAATATTTTTAGGAGTGGTTACATTGCAATGAAACTTGGATCTTCTGATACCATCCTGAGACAAAACAGAAGTCTGTGCATGGGACATTACCAAGGATGAAGAAAGCACGACAAAGCAAGTCCAAATTGAAGGCCATGTTGATTGTTTTTTTTTTTAAATAAAGTGTTTTATTTTGAAGGAGTGGATCCCATAAGGATCAATGGTGAATCAACACTATTACAAACAGGCTCTTGGAAAATTGCAAGAAAAATTCAGAAGAAAGAGACTAGGGCTGAACGATATGGACAAAATTTCATATCTCGATATTCATGCCAGATATCTCGATATCAATACGATATGATATGGCTACGGGTTCGGTGAAATCCAAGCATTTTTCAGAAATATAAAAACATCATAATACAAAAGAATGCGGAAAGTGCAGTTTTGGCGTGGGGGAAATCTATATCGTTTATATTGTTGCTTTTCGATATTAATATCTTGAATGTTCATATCTCGATATCGATACGATAACGATATATTGTTCAGCCCTAAAAGAGACCACGATTGTGGAAAATTATTTCATTCTTTATTAAGACAACATGCCAGCACATACTACGCTCTCTGTAAAGCAGTTTCTGGTCTAAAAAAATCATAGCGCTTGGTCATCCTCACTATTCACCCGATCTATCTCCGCGTGACTTTTTCCTTTTCCCTTAATTCAAATCTGTGCTCAGGGGAACACATTTTGAGTCTGTGTCAGAAGTTAAGAAAAGAATGACAGAGGGTCTGAGACAACTCTCTGAAGAAGACCTGCTGCACTGCTTTGGTCATTAAAAGACCAAAATGCAACAGTGTGTTGATGCAGACGGGAGAATTATGAAGAAAATGGACACTGAAAAAATGTTTGTGTTGAATAAAATTGTATTACAGCATTAGTCTTGTTTTTCAAAAGCCAGACCTTGTATGTATACATATTGGTTGGTGGTGCATAACTCTGTCATATACTACCGACAAACATGTACAATATACATACAATCTCCATCTGCAGCTCTTGACGTATGTGGGTCCACTTATTGTTCAGTCATGACATGCTGAACATAAATTGGTTCATCTGTGTTTATTTCTCCACTTTAGTGCCTTCATTCCCCTCCTCTCGCTCTGTATTCATTGAATCTCTTTTTCCCTCCTGTTTTGTTCACCAGGCTCCGGGGGATGCAGAGGCTCTGTGTGCCCAGCTGGTGAGGGAGGGGACTGTGGATGCAGTGGCATCAGAAGACATGGACACACTGCCGTTTGGAGCAAAGATTCTCATTCGACAGTTTAATGCAAAAAGAGACAGGTAGGAAGTGTGGAGGCCACAGGAAGTTAAAAGCTGGGGTATGTAACTTGGTTGAGACTGCAGTGGAAGCAGTTTTACTCCCCCCTCCCTTTCATGGTTGTGCTTCTAGCAACACCCCCTCCCTTATGAACAACAAATCCACTGTGTTTGGGTGCCTTTATCAGCATATGCTTATGTAATGTATTTACAACAACAAAAGAGCCACAAACCACATGTTCCTCTATAAAGTTAACTTTACCTGTACAATTCAAATAACTGCTAGAGCTCGTTTAGATATAACAAGCATATACTGTAGAGGATCCAATAAGAGCACTGTCCCTTAACTGAGCCCTGGTTGGCTGAAAAGTGGACGTCCCTTTCTGGATTTTCTAAAGGTTTAATGCAGAGCAAGGAGCGGGCACAGATGTCTAATGACCTCTCATGTGGCTTCAGTAATAAACTATTGACAGGTAATCATATGTGTTTGGGGTCAGGGACACAAAAAATAACTTATATACTGCAGCTTTAAATTGAATGCATTCAAACATATGGTAGTGGACAACTCAAGAGTAATTTGCAGGTTAGGTTTATGTCGACATGGATACAAATCCTTGTTTATCAATATCTGTTATGTTAGGTAACAGGATTTACAATTTTTTTTAAAGACTCAAATTTGAATAAAAAAGTGCCCTTTTTTTCAGTGAGGCTACTAAAATGTTCTTTATCCACACCATGCCATACAACACGACCAAAGGGCATCATGTTCACTGACTGTATTATAATGGATGTACAGTAGTAGGTTTTTAAGAGTCTGACCACTCATTTCATGTTATATCAATCTTATGCTCCACTGTATACTACTGTATCTCAATACCTCCGCCAAGGAGGTTATGTTTTTGCCGGCCTATGTTTGTTTGTCTGTTTGTTTGTTAGTAAGATTACGCAAAAACTACTGGATGGATTTTGCTGAAATTTTCAGGAGATATTGGTAATGGCCCAGCTTAGAAAAGATTAGATTTTGTTGGTGATCCAGATAACCGCCGTTAGCGAACAATTGTTACTGCTCAATAACTGTCTAACTAATAATATCAACATGATTCTGAGTGCTAGGTGTGGGTTTTCAGGGTCAAGGAATCATATTATGAAGGTAACTTTACCATGGAGCCATTGCTTACAGATGTAACAGCGATATGTGAGCTACCTTGGCGAAGGTTTGTGCTCTCCACATGCTTTCTAGTTGTGTTATTTAATGCTGGTTGTATCTCTGCCAAAGCAAAGTCAACACATCCTGTTTGCTTTAAAGTCTTCACAATAAAAGTCATCACGTCTAAGTTTGGCAGCAGCAGCAGCAGCAACGCAACTGAACCTAACAGAACAGTCTGATCTTAGGAGCGGGAGATTGAGGCTCGCACAGCTTGTCAATAATTCTGGTGAACATTGAAACTCATAGAGAACTTTACTAACAGTAATTAAAGAGCCAATCTCCTGGTATGTTTGACCATTTACATCATGCCTCGGGTGTTTATTAAGCAAGGGCTTGCTTTAATTGTTTAAAAAATGAAACATTTAGTCTCTCTAGAGGACCAGAGGCATCTTATTTCCCCTCCCCTTTGGAAACGCTCTGATCTGAGGGGGTTGGGAGACCACAGGAGGCTGTGATATTGGCTTCTGATGAGTACTGATTTGATGCCCTCATGATGTGTAATGGAAGGAGGGAGGAAGGATTACAGGCCGAGGAGTAGACTTTCAAAACAGTCATGGCACCTGTCTATGACGAGCAGAAAACACACATGTAGGTAGAGGATATATAGCTATTAGATCATTAAACTCCAGGAAGTAAAAAACAGAATACTTTAAGAGGCATTTTCTTAAATGTTAACTGAGAGTTTGGTAAAAGGTGTCATGTTCTTCTGCTCCCCCAGCCCCTCCTAACAACATTAAAAGCAAAGAAAATGGGACCTGTGAAACAAAAATAAAACAAGTTGCTTATTGTTGCTTTAAATCTACATTTTGTAGGTTAAATTTATTATGCTAAGTTCTGTTGACCAGTAATCGTGGCTCTTTTTTAGCTCCTTGATGTAGACTTCAAAACTGGCAGACAAACATTTCAATGCCCAGCAGCAAAGTTCATTGACCTTTAGCTGCAGCAGGTTAGGAAAACATTTGATTTCAGACCCTGGCTGTTGCTTTTTTCTGTCTGACAAACCACATGATAGAGTGCAGATGCTCTTGTGTTCATTCAACCCCCAGTGAGTTTAAAGGTTTCTGGACTAATTTGATGTCAACTATGTTTTCCTCTCCTCACAGTGAAGTCACTGAATATTCTTTACCCAAGCTGCTCGAGAAACTCCAGATCAGTCACAAAGAGGTAATACTGCAACTTGTTTGAAGTTGTCTTTGAAAGCGTACAGTACATTTTCATGGAAATACATTGATACAATCAAGTTGTTAGACTCTGATTGCAATATATCTTCACCAGTTTGTGGACCTGTGTATCTTGTTGGGCTGTGACTACTGTGAGAAGATCCCTGGTTTGGGTCCTAAAAGAGCTCTGACACTAATACAGAAGCATCGTACCATTGAGGATGTGGTTCTGCATGTGAACAGAGAGGTACTTAAATACAACCAGAAGTCTTTGTTTTCCTCTCTGTATGTTACTTTTTAAACATCTAATATGGAACTTGAAATTACTGCCCTACAGACTCATCCTGTGCCACAGTTTTGGAAGTACAATGAAGCTAGGAAAATCTTCCTGGACAAACCACAAAATGTCACTCCAGAACTGACATGGACCGAGCCAGATGAAGAGGCCGTGGTTAGGCTCCTTTGTCATGTCAATCGTGTGAAGTACGTACTCATGGCGGTAAATTCTCAAGCCCAGATTTTACTGATCCATAATAGAGTACTGCAGAGATAACTGAATGAAAAGATGGTGTCCAATCACAGAGATGTGTTGCAAGCAAATCCAGTTTTCCTATGGTTGCAGCTGCTTGACAGGTGGTCTTTTCACCTGTTTTATGACATTTTTGTGCATTAAAGTAAAGATATATATATTGAACTTATTATCTCAAGATGTCTAGTGGCAGAGCTTCCCTTAGCCACTTTTGGTTGAAACAGGTCAGCTCACGAAAGCGGCATACTTCACAATGGTATATATTAGGAAGCCTACTTTCTGCTGTCAGGGAGAACAATAATAACAACACGGATGAAAATCTTACTCATACTGTAATGACATATGAGGAGCTTTACACAGATACAGACATACACACACAGCCCTCTAGTAACCCCTCTCATGACTTCCTTGATTTGCTTTTTTGAAGTTCATGCATGGTTTATTGTGATCTCAAAGAAGCAGACAACACAAGCCGCAATCCCTGTGCATCACAGTTACATCTCTGAATACGGTGCATTCCATTTACATCAGAACTGGAAATAGGGGAGTGGGAATTGTCTCACATCCCAGCTAGACGCGTTACAATTTTGAGCTGGTAAAGTCAGGGTAGCTGAAGGACATCTGACTTCAAAGTGGGAAATTCAAATCAAAGAGAGTGTTCCCGGGGACATTATCCAATTTGCAACTCGGACTATTTCAGTTCTGAGATCAACTGGAACGCTCTAATAGTTGGGCCCATTTACCTGCCTAACTTCCACTGTGAGCTGCAGGGAATTTAAATGGAGAAATACTAATATATGAGCCCACATGCACATTTTATAAGGCATGTTCAAAGAAAAACACAGTTTATCTCAATTTTGGGCAAGCATACATCACCACTCACAGCCCTAGAGTGTTACAGTGACACCTCTGATTGATGGACAGCGCGTTTTCTGGCTTACTTCCTCAGTACACTCTCTCCACTGAGTTTTATGGTTGTTCATTTACAACAGAGGATTTGAATAAGGAAGTTTTTTTATTGTGATTACAGGCAAACAAGCTAAACAAACCCACAGTCCTAGCGTGTCACAGCAACATCAAAAGTGGTTTTGATTATTGGTTGCACTTTACTTATGTGGACATTTTTCAGAAATTAACACTACTTTCAAGATTTTTGAAGCATATTTATAATGCACAAGAATAGTGAATGTTAGGCCACAAATGTATTAGCGCTATTTGTGCTGACTTTTAATGCCATTTGTAGCTTTTAATTTCTCATTATAGCTTTCCTATCTTCTTATTGTTTCATCATTTATTGTACGGCACCATATTCTACACTTTTCATGATTCATATTTCATTACATCTTTTATATTTTTATTACATTTATTTCAGATTATTTCTTTGTTTAGTTTATTTTTATATTTTATCTCTGGTCCTTAATGGTCTCATTTTATGTTGCTGGGTTCTTGTATTGTTAAATTGAACAGGTTCCCCTTCTGCATGGGTTAGTTTCATATTATGATTATGCATGGAAGAATTCTTTGCTTAATTGTGCTTCTTCTTGTTGGTCAAATTATCTTGTGCTTTATTTCCCTGTTTGCATGTCAAAGCACTTTGTCTCTATTTTTAAAAGCCATTATACTTTATATAATAAAATTATCATATATTATCATTACAAAAGAATTACACCATGGTCCACTGACTTCAAACATGTTTGGTGTGATGACATTTATTGGGGGCTTATCATGAAAAAGCCACTTATTGCATTTTTCCACATTTATTTGAGTACCACATACCTACCAGTGCACAAAATGTAAAATAAGCCAACTCAGTCCTTTGTTTGTGGTCCAGCTTTCTCTGAAAATAGGAAATCTGATGGTCTACTCAGTATTTAGGCTCATTCTGACATCACAATGAATCATTATAATAATACCCACCTCTCACCTTAATCTCCACCTACAGATTTGCAACCACAGCCATAAAAGCACATGGCTGTAGTCATGTTTGTAGACCCTCAAACTGAGAGGGGCTTGGTCAGGTGTGGCTTGTATTTAAAGAGATAAACAGAGAAAAGAGTGATGTGCAAGACTGTTTAAAGTAACAGAACATCTAGTGGTTGAACCATATTATATAATGTGACTGAGGCATGGTAGAGATGTTTCATGAAGATGGCAGGGAACTGTTAAAAGCGTGAAAAAGAAGCATGACATAACACCTTTAATGACCCTTACAAACTTTGTAGCCCTTTATAGCCATTTGCTTGCACTTGAAATATTTACAGGCAATGACTAGGAAAAAACACTGCACCACTGTATTTGGACTGTATCCTTATTTTCTTTTTTTCCTTCATTTTCAGGGAGGGCAGGATCCGTAATCGGATGGAGAGGTTTCGTCAGACGCGGGAAGGTAGACGGGAGGAAAGAGAAAAGGAGCGGGCAGCAGGACACAACAAGCAGACACGTATACAGGATTTCTTCAGAGTTACCCGTAAAAGGGGTCAGGTGAGCATTACTGTAAGTATTAAAAATAAATCAACTGTTAAATAAAATAAAACAAGGTTGGAAATGAGACTATTGATGTGTCTGCTCTTGTTTGTTCTTCAGCCTGTGAAAGCTGCAGTCTCTTCAAGCAATAACACAAAGAGACAAAAGACAAAATGAAGCCACCAGCATCTACCACACGCTGCCTCCACCATCAGAGTTAAATAAGAGGTGTTTGAACACTGCCCTCCTGTCCAGATAGCCTCCAAGTTATGAAAAATAACAACAGAAATGTTTGTGGGCTTGAACCTCAGCAATTGCGTAATTTGTTTACACAGGCTATGGACGTCACTCCTGAGCTGACATAAAAGTCCAGACATCTCTGTCCTCTATGCCTAGAATGTAAAGGTCAGGGTACCTAGGTATAATTTATCAGTGGACCACACTTTTAAACAACCTTTTTTCACAAGGATCCACTAAAATAAGCAACTATGATGTATACATGCCAGGCCAGTAGTTGGCAGAGTAACTGTTGTTATATCACAACATCTGCTCACGCCCTCTTCTACAGAGGCATAAAATCTAAGCAAAAAAAAAGAGCTGGTACCCTGACTTCTGTGTGAACATATGATAAAGTTGGATTTCTAAGGTGCAATAAATCCACATTTTGTTGTAGAGGTGTTGATAAATTTAGGGTTAGCTGTATGAACAGCCATCTGCAGTTGTTGTAATCTGCTAAACTTGATATGTGATGAAGGTGTGCAATAAGTTAACTCGTACATGACCATGGACTGACGCTGTGTCCTAACTGAAAGTGGCACGAGTGTCAGCGACAAATGAAGCTAAAGACACTAAATCATGCGATGCTGCAGTGCGATGCCGCAGATGCTGATGATACAGCAGATGCTACATTTTTACCTCATTGCACCCTGTCTCTCTGTCAATGCAGACAAAGAGCAAGGAAAAAGGGGTTTTGACAAGGTGCTGGAGGGATTTTCTTTGTTTTCTTTGGCTTTTTTCACTCAGCAGAGCTTGTTTATCTGTTAACACAGTGGAGATAGAAGAGCATTCATCTATATAAGTGAGTGAAATTATTTACTTTCACCTTCAACACAGAGGGAGGATTTTGTTTAGCTCGCAGAGAGCCATTTATTCATGAGCCTTTGAGACCACCCCTCCTCAATACAGTGCGCTTCATATCCGTTTCTCCAAATGCGAGAGACAGGGCACACCCTGGACTCTACGCCAGCCAATCACAGGGCCAACACATAGAGAGAAAGACAAGCATTCACACACACTCACACCTAGGGGAACTTTAGAGTCACTAATTGACTGACTGCGTATGTTTTTGGTCAATAGGAGAAAACTGGAATACCTCTGAAAACCCACACATGCACAGGGAGAACGTGCAAACTCCACATAAAAAGGCCCTGACTGAGACAACCCCACCATATAGCCGACACTAAATGGTATCCTGTTTGTTTTAATTTTTTTCATTTTTGGTGTCAAGTTTTTATAGATTCATGTTGAAACATGAGAGCTCTGGGTTTTTTGTTGTGCTTCTTCCTCTCCATTTCTTTTAACAAGCAAAACCATAAATGAATGAGAACAGTGTGGTCACTGTGGGGGAGACCTTCCCCCCGGCCAACACTGGAGACAGGGGGATGTCTCATCACTAGATATTCAATGAGCACCTGTTGTGTTAAGTGTGCCAAGGCGAGGACCAAAGAGCTGAATTTTAAAAAGTGGGATCATGTCTAGAAGAGGTAGTGAGATGCTGAATGAAGAGAATGTTTTATTTTTCGAAGACTTTTAATGTTTTAAAAAAATGACTTGAGATGTTTGTATTTTGATTTTAAATGTAAAGCTTTGAGCTCTTTTAAAATGAATAACAGTATGTAAGTTTGTTTATTTGTGTTTTTTTCATAATATGTCAAATGCAACAAACTGAACAAGTGCAGTGCTTCCATTACAAGTCAGTGATAGTTTTTCTAAGTCTATTAATCTATTTTAATATAGTATAAAAATTTACTTTGATTTGTCATTAATGGTGCAGTTTTTATTTTTGTGCTAATGGCTGGAAATAGTTTATATTTTTGTTTGATCACAGGTTTTCTTTTCATCTTAGTTTCACAATTGGTTGAAAGAAAGATTTCAAACAACTTAATTAAAAATACTTAATGGTAAACAGCATCCAGCTTTTATAGCATTTTTCTAGTCTTTTTGAGTACTTAAAGTGCTCTTACACCCCAGGCCACACATACCACTTCACACCCATTCACTGTCACATTGGCTCAATGATGGTTTTGACATATATGTAAAGTATTTATCAGTACCAACTAACACATCTATATCCTTTCAAACACCACTGACATGTCACACTATGTTTTGCCCTTAAACACGTTAAAATGTGGCAGCAAGATCTGAGCTTGAACCCTTGACCCTCTGAGTGTTGGGGCGAACCTACACTCAGAGGTGTAAGTCACCAACGCCCAGATGACATGAAGTTTAAAAAGGAGGCAAGGGTTTTTAACTTCTGTCAGCAAGCTCATCAAAATTGAAACTGTCTGAGACACACTGTGTGATTGGGCTTTTCAGTGTGATTGTATCAGAGACTAAAAACATATATCACCACATATATCACTGGTCCACCCCTGGCCTCAGTTATGGCGTTGGGTTCTGAAGTTACCCGAGGTTTTTCAAGGGTTTTCATGAAAACTTCTGTGACAGTTGTTATATATATATATATATATATATATATACATATATATATATATATATATATATATATATATATATAAACACAGCAAGAGACCCAATAAAATATATATTTTATTGGGTCTCTTGCTGTGTTTCTGGGACATTTTTGCTGTTGGACACCTTGTTTTGCCTTTGTTTCTATGTCAAAATACCAATTTTTTTTTTTTTTTTGTAATTGACATAGTCAAGAACTTAGTGTTGTGAACTGGTCACAAGTTTCTGCCACCTAATTTTCTGCTACCACTCAGGCTCTGTCCATAAAATATGTCACCATAGGGTAATACAGGAATAAGTCCAAAGTGAGTTAGCATTTAGCACTTCCTGGTTCCAAAAGTATTTGGGACTACAAAAATGGCCGGGCACCCTACTGCAAGCATGCCTGATTAATCTGTTTTTACTTAACAATAATTCCTACACAACTATGAGGACCAACTTGATAATGTCATCCAATTAAGAGGAAATTCTCTGACACAAGGTCACAAAAAGACATTATACGTTGGACATTTTGAAGTTGCTTCTAAATTGAAACACTATGTTGTAGTTCCATAGCAGCTTAATAGTAGTTTTTGCTCCTTATGAGTCTGTTTAAGCTTAAAAATTTGTAAAAAGTATGTTCGTTTGTAAAGATTATCTCAAAGAAACAAAAGTAGAAATTGAATAATTTTTTGTCAGAGATTACGGTAGAGAACAAAAAAATTCTTCTTTGTTATTATCTTGATGAACAAATCTAACTTTCACAATTTTAAGGCTTAAACGTAATCAACAAGATTAAAAAGTTACTATTAAGCTACTATGAAACTACAACATGGCAGTTCAATTTAAAGGGAGTTACATGTCCAACTTATAATGTCACACACTTGTTTGAGAATTGCCTATCAGTCAAGTGACCTGATCAAGTTGGTCCTCATGCCCTTTCAAACAAACAACGCTTAAGTTTTAAAAGCAGGCAAGATCACGTTTTTTTTATTATTTCAGGTCAAACATCAAAAATCTTGCGTACACGTGTAAATCGTTAACCTCATTTCAGGCATTTTTCTGAAACTGATATTCTAAATCCCATCTACTTTTGTCCTGGGAACCAGGGAGTGCTAATAGCTAACTCACTTTCATGTTTTGTACTCATTCCTGCTCTGTTGTCCATGAGCAAAGTGACAGCCCAACCACGTAACAACCAACCCCGGCCTCCCCCATTTTCAATGTGTTTTTGTTTTTCATTTGTTTTCATCAGCAGTTATAGCCTTGTTACTGTGTTGATTTTTGTGATGTTTCAAAATGTACAAACGTAGTTTTCCTAAGAATACAGGGCATCATTCCAAACCGACAGATGGCGCTTGTTCCTGTGAAAGCCGGTCTCTGTCTCCATTTTTCTCGGTGTAGAAGAAGTAGTTTGTCAGTCGCCCAGTCTCCCAGCTAGACCTCTCAACAAGGTGTCTGCCAGCCACACGCGACGAGTCTGTCCCGAAGACACCCGCCCTACCCCCGGTCCCCTCTCCAAACTTCTCCCCCGGTGACACCAGCCCGCTTCTCTCCAACATGGCGACGAGTGCTAAGCGAAAGCAGGAGGAGACCCATCTGAAGATGCTCCGGGAGATGACTAGCCTGCCCGCGAATAGGAAATGCTTCGACTGCGACCAGCGCGGCCCGACCTATGTCAACATGACAGTGGGCTCCTTCGTCTGTACCACCTGCTCCGGCATCTTGTGAGTTTACTTTTGCGTGAAAGTGTTGTCTTTGTGGAGCTCAGGGTCCTCCAGGTGAGGACGAGGCACCGCCGTGGGTCATGAGTCTGTGCGGCTCACCGCTGACTTGGCGGTACCGTTAGCCCGTTAGCTAGCTGTTAAAGTCAGGACAGGTAACGCCGCCCTCGGTTCTGTCTGGACACAGAGGAGACCTGAACACTGGGCAAAGATGAACAATTACCTGCAGCCTCGTGTCCCAAGGGGTTAAACAGCTAAAAGCCAGAGGTCTCTACACCCTCCATAGACGTCAACATGTTAATAATCAGAAATTGATGTCAGATGTTTGCGACGTTTTGGAAAATGCGTACAACGTCACCGGTTAATGCGACTTTTCCAGGTATTGCGAGCATATTTGTGCTAATGTATTGCTCGCTATCATCAAAAATGTTTGCTTACTCCTGCACAATATCTGAGGTGCTCATATACAGTAGGTTGGCAGCATCAGGAAAAGTGGGTGTAACTGGCACAGAGCCCTGTTTCTTGCCAGTTACACCCACTTTAACAAATAATGCCAACATTTCTGAGCAATGTTTTCAGTGCTGTCTCGTCTTTGATCAGATATTTCTTGTAAACCCTTTCTTAATATTATAAGCATTAATCTCCTAATATCTGTAATAAATTGTTTTTTAAATTACTAACAAGGAGTGCACCGAGAGCACAACCCTGCACCAAGGCGTTTACAACATTGCCAGGCAAATTATTGTCAAAAATGTGGACTACTGCCTTATCTCACATTATTAAGAAATCCATGGAAATCCTAGATTTGGATCAATAACAAAATCTAATCACTTATTCCACTGTGCCATGGCAAACATTTCCAAAAATGTCACCAAATTTGATGAGAACTTGTTATTAGTGATAACGTGTAAAACTGCCCTATCTTGCAATTTAAAAAAAATGCTTCTTTCCAAGATCAGGATATTGTGTTTGCATGCACAAACACAATGTTATTGAGTATACATCATTTTCCAATCATTAAAATTGCAGGAAGATTCCTGTGTTCTGTTCAGATAACTCAAGTAGGTTCTCAGCCTTGGTCTACTCACTTTTTGAGTTGTGGTCATCATATTTGTGAAAGTTAGAAAATGCTGCCCATTTTTTGGTAAATATATGTTAGACAAATTTTTGTACTGAAATATTTGTCTCAAACAGCTAATATTTGGATTTTTTTTAATAATAACAAATTGCAGGCAGAGTTCTGAAGTTGTCCAATAGCACACAGTCACAGAGGGAAATCAGTTAATCTAACAAGGAGCAAGCTGTTTGATGAAATCACTGCCGGTAACTCAAGAGAAGGAATTCTAATGAAATCATGAGTAGTATTTGGGCAATGTGATTGTTTTATGCAATACTGTAGTTGTTCATAGCTCCTCAGTTACTCATATGTGCTTGCATTTGCCGCTGTCTAAGGGAAACCTCTGCTCCTTGTCCGGTCCCACCCACTTCTCCATTTGCTGCAAAGTTATTTGCTTAATTCAGCAGCTGTCCTTTTCTTATGGTTGAAACCATTACTATAAATGTTTGTGTTTTTTACATAAAAAGTCCCTCTAAAGCCTCAAAATAGTTTGTTCACATGCTGTTGCTTTTTGCCAAAAGAGGAAGGGCCTTCTTTGGTCTTTGTCCGGGGTCTACAAATGACTAAATCTGCCTCCGTCTGGACAGTTGTCACCAGCTTGCTTTATTTACAGCATTATCTAAGAGTGATATTATGTGGTACAACAGATATTTTAAGTCTGAGGGGCTTCCTCTCTGTTAAGTTGATGCACAGTTAGGTCCAAATTCATAACAGCCAAATATTTGAGTACATCATTTCAAAACAGGACGTCATTGGCAAGAAAACCTTCTTTAGTTGAACTTTAGTTGGAGCTCTGACAAGGCCAACACACACCTAAACACACATACGCAATCACCAGATAAGCAGGAGCTGGGTGGGTCTCAGCTTGGGAAGTGAATAAAAGGCAAAGTGGGGCAGTGGGTCGTCCTTCGCTGCTGTCTGATGACGATACTTCTGGTTACTCAGAGAGTAAAATTCTTATGAAACTATAACCAATAATTGGGCAATGTGACTGATTTATGCAATTTCGTGGCTTCCCACACCCAACATGTCAATCTTACTCATGCAGACACATCTGTGTGTGTCATTGTCAGAGCATTTAAATTTGTTTTTCTTGATGGGTAAGGTGCTGTACGCTTATACTCAGCTGTATTTACAATTGAATTATGCTTGAGTTTGTTTGTATGAAGGTGTGTTGCTCAGCTAGCAGGATCACAAGATGTGCTAAAGCCGTGGTTTTCATCATATGTAGCCTTAGGACCCACTACCACCCAAGGTTTGGCAACTTAGCAGTATATTAAGCTGTGTTGGTAATATCAGAATTATTGTTTCTCATGACTTTGTCTGACTATGTCTTCATTATTAAGTCAACTGATCAAAGAATGAATCTGGTACTGGGTAATAAGGTTGTTTACAAAAATAAACTTATTTGAAATGTTTAGTTAAAGTGGACAATTTTATGAATTTTATTAAAGAGCATGTAGGCTGTTAGTGAAAGGTACAAAGGTTTTAATACGTAAGTAGTAAACAAAAACTGAAGGTTAAAAAACCTAATAGTGTGTAATTTGTTGTTCTTAATTATATAATATTAATAATAATTGTACTCTTTATTTATAAAGTGCTTTTCAAAAACTGAAAGACATTGTACATTAGGTAAAAGAAACAATCAATTTAAAAGAGAAGTAAGCTTAATATAAATTGGTAGGTATCCCCCTCCACACTACCCAAACTGCAAAATGTAGTTTTCTTTTTCTGTTGGTTTAAATGACAGTGAGGACTTTTATACTTCTTCTTTGAATAAAAATCATTAATTCTTTTTGTTCAATTCAACGGTATTGATACATGTTCAATCCTGTGGCGACAAAACTAGAAGCTCTAAACACCTAACTGAAAGTGTTCATATAAAGTCACACTCGTCTGGATCAGTCCCCTGGCTTCTCTCTGTTTTACTCTTAAGCGAGTTAGTTTTCATTTTCTAAATGAAAGACAGTTGTTTTTAAGGGGATGCACCAACCACTGAGGAGATAGCCCTGAATTAGACTTCCACAGAATCCAATCTCAAATGAAAAACCCAGGGAGGAGCAAAAAGTGGATCAACGCTGTCAAATGCTCCACTGAATCTATGATTATAATAGTCAATAGTGCCACACAGACCTCTGCTAAATTGTTCTGTTAACTTGTTCAGAGTATTACTCTCACTGATAAATTACTGACTGAAAATGACAGCTAAGAGTCACCCTGTTGCTATCAATTAGAGCCTGGCATTAAAACGATCTTAAAACAAGATTGCCAAAATCCGTTAAAATAAACTACATCTTAATGATGACGACAGTAAGCTTTGATCATACGTACTCAATGCGGCGCAGAAGGATAAATGAGTGGTAGCTGGCAGTCAGTGTTCTTTTCTAAAGGGGTTGTTACCTGCCCCACACTCCAACCTAAGGGGTGGTAGTGAAAGATGTCAGGGTCTGCGTGTTTGTTACGCCCACTTACTACAGCAAGTTTGTTTGGGTTCCCAGGGGAGAAGTCAAGTTAGAAAAGAGGATAGAAATGAGGGAAAGTGGAACCAAGGGTAGCGAAGGGGAACTCATTCAAGCCTAGGAAAGTAATGATAAAAAAATGTTACTCAACGTATTTTTGTGTTAAAATAGTTCAGATATCACTAAAGTGATGCAGAGCAGAAGAAGCTAGTTGGCAAAATATGTCTGTGTTTGGTTTGGGCCAAAGTCGTTGCTCGTCTGCAGTTGGCAGCACCAATATTAGTCGAAGTTTTATCAAAACAACAATGAATTGTGTCGTTTTGTGCGGCTGGTATCCAATATGAAAAACATTCTAAGAGGAGCAAGACCATAACAAGGGCTGTATCTTGTTGCATAGCTTGTTGCTTGTGTGCAGCGGCTAACCTCAGCTGTATACTACCCAATTTTTCCACCATGAACTTAGTTTTAATTACAGTATATACATCTTCAATATAGGCAGGGTGGTAATGTTGTTATTGCTTTCTTTGACCTGTTTGAAGCCATTTGACGTAAAAAAGTAATAGAAACAATTAGTGCTGTATGCTGTGAATGCATTTTATTTGAAACTATTTCAACTTTATCACACAGTTTAGCTTAGAAACCTCTCTTTTTTGAAGGCTTCAGTCAAGATATTCTTTGAACTGGCATAAACAGTGAAAAAAGGATTGTGATAAATATCGATATTGATTGATATGGGAAAATATATCGTGATCACATTTTTTGCCATCTTGCTTAACCCTACCATCAATGCATGGCATATAAAGCTATTGTTAGTTCATTACCCACCATTTTTTGATTAGAAAGAATTTCTTGTTTCTCACTCCTTGCACAGCAGATTATTAGTCCAAACACATAAATAGATTAAACACATACATCTGTAGACTTTCATCCTGGCAGTGATGTAAGCGGGGTAGATTATTCAATATTATGGCGTGAAAACATCGCTGAAGTGCTAAAGACTGTTTTTAACTGTACTGATAATGTGCAGGGTTCCATACAAGAGTCCGAAGTGCCTAAAACTTTCAGTTTACATTTGTAGTTTAATTCTCCTCCAGTTTTGATGAGATGCAAACATGTAATTATGTGACATTGAAAAATAAAAAGCCTGTGTCACACAGTGGTCGGAGCTACCTGACACTCCTTTTTCCCAGTTTCTGCTCTGGTCACGTGACTGAAAGCTATCAGAAGAGGGTTTGAGACTAGCAGCTCCAGCTACTGAATGGCAAAAAGCATTGATGAGTACAGGAATCAGTGGGAAGAAGGCTGTAAAACTTTTAAAAAGAGTTTTAAGTATTTATTTCTCAGTGATGTTTACTGAAGAACATCTAATCAGGAGATGTACCAAATAAAAATGTTCGGGACCATGAAGTCATGTTAGTAAGCTGCAAGACAGAGCCATGTAGTTACAGAAACACTGATTGTATCGACCGTGTGATTTTGCATGTATTCAAAATGAGATCAATGAAGGTCACCCGGGTTTTCTTTGTGTAGGAAAAGTCAGTTTTAACACTTATCAAACTTCATTGCCTTCTGTTTACTTCTAATGTAAGAACTACACACTGAACAACTCTAAACTTGAATAATATTTCAGCATAGTTGAAAGAAACTGTTATTGAGTGGAAGACATTCACTTCATGAAAAATAATTTCTCATTATTTTATTGTGATTATTTGGTCTAGTATAGGTCATTTGAATTTACTGATTTCATTTAATCTGTGATTAGTATCATGTTACTCTTTTTTTAAATGATCTGCTGTAGTCAGCTGTGTAAACCAGGATTTAAAGGGTCCGAGCATAGAATAATAGAATTTGGATTTTGATGCCAGACCTTCTTAGATGTCAGCCCTCTGAGTAACAGTGTTAATTTTGTCGACTAATTATTTTCGTCATAGTTTTCATCAACAACCTTTTTTCAAACTTTTGTCAACAGATAAAAACTAGACTAAAATGACTAAATCCAATCAGACCTAATTCTGTCATATAGAAAGTAGGGACAAGTTAAGAATATATCCAATCACAGCTATTTTGGTTGTGTGGAAAGGTTGGATGAGTTAAGAGGGACATCCAGTCACAACTGCCTTAGCTTCATGGTGGCAGAGTCCAAGTGTAAAACGTGACTCCAGAAATTCAAGGAAACATAAAAAATGCCTTACACTTTACACTTCATATTTTAGTCGACTAAACTTAAGTAGATTTCGTTGACTGAAATGTTGTGAAATTTCGTCAACTAAAACTAGACTGAAATTACAACAATTTAGATGACTAACATGACTAATGCTACAGGTCCTAACATTTTTGTGAAAAGATCCGCTGATGATCTGTGCTGCTCAGCGTAGCCATTGTCAAAATAATGATTGAAAACTTTCAACTTTTACAGCTTTTTCCCACTGATTTCTGTCACAAGTACCAGCTTTTTGCCACTCAGCAGCTGGAATTTCACTTACTCACGCCTGCTGTGATGTTACATGTATACCCTCCAGAGTCAGTCATTTATTACCCACTGTTTGCCCCTGCATACTGTCTTAATTGCTCCTCATCTGTTGCACCCACTTTTCCAAATGTTTGTGAAATGCAGAGAATGCTCTTCCTTGCTCTTTTGGTAAAAAAAGAAACATGTCTGTAGATCATTAGATTTCTGTGCTTTTTGCTATCACCCATCATTTACAAACCCAAATGCCAATTGAGTTGGGACATTGTGTAAAAGGCAAGTTAAAAACAGAATACAATCATTTGCAAGTCCCTTTTGACTTATATTCAATTGAATACCCTAAACTGATAAAATACATAGGTTATTTTTTAAATATTCACCCATTTTGAATTTGATACCTGCAACACATACCAAAAAAGCTGGGACAAGGCATGCAAAGTACCGGGAAAGCTGAGGAAAGCTTTGGAACATTTCACAGCTGAACAGGTTAATTGGAAACAGGTGAGCGTCATAATTGGATATAAAAGCAGCATCCGTGAAAGGCTCAGTCATTCACAAGCAAAGATGGGGCAAGGTTCACCACTCAGTGAATAACAGTATGAGCCAATAGTCCAAAAGTTTAAGAGCCATGTTTCATAACATACATTTGCAAGGTATTAAGGGATTTTATCATCTACAGTTGATGATAATATTATCAAAAGATTCCAAGATTCCAGAGAAACCTCTGGGGGGGGATGTTAATGCCCATGGCATAGGTAACTTGCACATCTGTGAAGGCACTATTATGCTGAAAGGGGCAATCAGATTTTGGAGCAACAAATGCTGCCATCCAAGCAATGTCTTTTTCAGGGATGTCCCTGCCAAGTCACATTGAGCATGTTGCTTTGTAGTAAATAGTGCAAATACTGGAGTGGCCTGCCTGGTGTCCAGACCAATTTGCCATTGAAATATGAATCACAAAATATGACAAAAGGGACCCCGGACTGTTGAGCAACTAAAGTCATACATTTAACAAGAATGAGAAACAATTTCACCCATAAAGCTTCAACAATTTGTGTCTGCAGTTCCCAAATGCTTTTTGAGTGTTGTTAAAAGGAAAGGTGATGTAACAGAGTGATAATTAAGCCCCTGTCCCATCTTTTTTGGAACATGTTGCAGACATCAAATCCAAAATAAGTCAATATTTGTTAAAAAGAAACCAGATTTTATGATTCTTGAAAACAGCACAATATTTGCAAAGTTTTTAAACCTCAGTTTTCTTCAATGCTGCAAATGTCTTTATGCAATTTATGAAACAATGTTCTGACAATAAGAAATTACATTTTGGCCAGTACCGGGTGTCTAGGACTTTTATTTTTACTGTTGTAGTTTCAAACAGGTCTCTGCCTTTTACATGTCTTCCTAGAATCGTGTCAAAGTTTGTAATTTTGGTATTGTGAGTGGCTGATTGATTGAATCCATATTCAGCAGAGACAAATGTGATGAGGACAGATTTATGATCTGGGCGTCCACAGGATTGTTGCTATCATAAATTCTTATTTTTAGTCCCTTTGTCTCTTCCTGGTAGGATACATCTCTGGATGTATGTATGCGTATATAAAAATTTTCTGTGTATGTATGCATATATGTGTATCTATAAAATGAAGAGTATGGCTTCAGCTTGCACTGTTGCAAAGTGGCTTTAGATAACACTTGGTATGAACTGGTGCTATACAAATAAAGATTGATTGATTGATGATGACAACCATGTGTTACTTATTTAAATAATAAAAGCCATCCCCAAATGTATTTTGTATATCACCTAAATATTAATATCTGATGGGTTTGGTCCATACTTCCCAGCCTGACCACCAGTGGGGGAGGTAGTCTTAGCCTATGTTAGTTAATGTCTGCGTGTAATGTCTGTTGACTTTGTGTATTAATGCAGCCTTTAGATCTCGACACAGATTTCAACACTGGATTAATACTTGACATTTTTTTCAAAGCATTTATTTACAACCCACTAAAAACAGCCCTAGACCCAGCTTTTGGTCCCACTGTTGTAAGATATCCCGAGTTATGATATAACCTATATGACAACAGATTAAACCATCTGCTGTTTAGTATTCTCCCTAGTCGCTTAAGTCTGTGACCCCCTGTGATTATTCCACCAAACAAGTTCAGGATGTAATCCATTAATTCAAGTTCATTCTCAGGGAGTCAGTTACAGCACAACATCGACCTACAGTCAACTGGATAGGTCAGTTCTTCTGTCTTCTTTTGATTCATATTTGTTGCATGAATGAGACTCTTCAAATCCCTATAAAGATTTTGGTTTGGTTTGAGGTCTGGGTTTTAGTTGGGTCACACCAGGACATTGCTGTTGTTGGTGCTCAGTCATCCTCTTCACAAATTGCATTAGGTTTTTCCCTCAGGACATGTGTGACTCTAGTTTGACCTCGACCTCCACAAGCTTCCCAAGAAATGGTTTATTTTTAAATATCAGCCTGTTGAAACATGTTTAACTTTTCCAGAGTCTCTGACAAACCCTTCATCAAACAGAAGCAAAGTTACTGTACTATCATGCTGCTACTGACAAGTGGTTTGTTTTGCTGTGTGTGCTCAGCTGGTAGATCAGCTGTCCACTACAGAGGGCTCCATTTTGGCTCTGATGTGGATTTCTGCTTGAACACAACAGCAACACCAAATGATTTTTGATAGCATATTCATGTTTGTCTTTTAGGTCCTTATAAACTAGTGGCAGTTTTTCTCAGATTTTTTTGTTAAGTGACACCTTCTGAATCACAGAACTTCAGTCAGAAAATGTAGCAAATACTTTTCTGCTGTTAATTCAAAGATTTTTGATTGAGTTTTACAAATTGTTCATCCTTTAAACATCAATAATTATCCTGTAGATTCACATTTAATCACATTCAAAATTACACAAAGGAATCATGAATTAAAAAAAAAAAAACATTTGATACATTTTCTGTTTTATTCTTTAACAGTGCCCAAATATTTCTGACAATCTATGTATCATTATGGGTAAATGTGCTTTTTTATTCAGTTTCCAGTCAGTTGATTATTACCATTTACTCTCACTGGAAAAAATCTATAACTTTATGAGGAATCTCAGAGAACAGCACCAGGCTGCTGTCAAATTTGAGACATAGCTGAACTTTTTGTCTTATTCTATGATCAAAAAGAAAAACTAAGATGAGGACCAGTAAGATATTGTTGGCAGTGATTTGTTATACTGGGCTACCCCTCAATTGAGTTTGTGGACATAATTATAGAGTTTGAAATTAATCTAATGCTTTGATAGCAAGCTAACATCCTGTTAGCAAGTACTACTGGCAGCTGTGCACTTTAAGAAAATAACAAAAACTTTGATTAATGTGACAAGGTAAATGTGCAACAGACTTAACTGAACAATCTGTCTTTATTTCCACATGGATTTCATCTAGAAATGGTGTTCAACCAAAGAGAAGCCCCATGATCTCATACTAAAACATCTCTTTATGATTCTATTTTGTTTAGAGTGAAATGGTGGTGTACATTAAATATTGTATTTTGAGTGTTTTTCACAAGAATTTTGTCAGGGTAAGGTGGTGGCTGGCTTAATGCGTCCTGCACATGCTCCAGAGTGGTTACTATGCTCTGGTTCAGGTTACTTTATTTGTATCCGTGGTTAAACTTATTTTGCAGCTGTAGACATAGAGACATCGATCATAACCCACAAATTACAAATCAGATGTAACACAGGACAGCTTGAAGAGAGGAAAATTTTAGGTATTCTAACCAAAATTAAAACCCATAAAATCCGATTAAAAAAACTATGTAACAAAATAAATGCTAAGTGCTCAAGGCTCCAAATATCAGGGCAAAAGAAAAAGAGATTTAACATAAAATCATTTAAAAAGTTCAAGATGACAACTTTGTCAGTAAAACCATGGAAAAAACAAATTGAGACTAAAATATAAAAATAAATATGAATGTGTAAACATTGCTTAATTGAGGTGCAGGGAAAAAAAGTTTAGCAGTGTGGGTTCCCGTTGTTTGTCTCTTTTCTACAACAGTAATTACGGTGAAGGGAGCGTGTGTGAAGGTGGCTTCCTTAACCATATAGCCTTGTGGGAAACATTATTGTAGTTTTTTTCAAGCAAAAGGAAATGAATAAGGCTCTTGGCTTCTGAGTTTTTCCTAAAGTTATTGATGCCATATTTATATGTTATGAAGTCATCCACCAACACTGCCTAAAAGCTATCCCTTTCTCAACTGCATGAAATTAGACACACTTTTTTGACTTGTCATGTTGATGTTAGGGAGCAAAGGGACTGATAACATTTCTTGAGATTTTGACAAAACAAGCTTTGTCAATACATAAATTTGTAAATGTTTACCTCTGAAGTTTTAGGATTTGTATTTTAGAAATGTCTGTAAAATATGCATCAAGCCCTCAGTTTTAATGTTCTGAATATAAGATACTTGTGCATCTAATCAGTCTGTCATTATGTTTCATTGTATCTGTGATTGTGGTTTTTGGTTATATGTTTGATGTCACATGAACAGCTCTGAGCTGTATCCTGCTTCTCTTGTTCTTAAGCTAACATCTACCTCCTCCACCCACAGGCGAGGTCTGAATCCCCCACACAGAGTGAAGTCCATCTCTATGACCACATTCACACATCAGGAAATAGAGTTTTTACAGAAACACAGCAATGAGGTATCATAAAGTCTTTGAATATGTAATACATTGCATGTTTCTCAATGTTTAATAGTCATGACTATCTGTTTCTAGTTCAGAAGTGGCATCTGAGCATTCTTCTACACCCTGCTCAGTCAACTTTATTGGCATTCCTCTCTCTCCCCCCTTCTTTCCTCCCTTTTTTGTGATCCCCTCCCCCCTTTCCTTTACTTTTCTCTCACCTCCCTGCCACCACCCCCCACCCACCCTGCCTTACCTCCCACTCCCCTCATTCCTCTGCCCCCTGTAGGTCTGTAAACACATCTGGTTGGGCCTCTATGACGACAGGACATCAGTTGTTCCAGATTTCCGAGAACCCCAGAAAGTAAAAGAGTTCCTTCAAGAAAAATATGAAAAGAAAAGATGGTAAATTAAACACACAATTATATGTTTGACAAGTTTTGGAGAACGTACTTCTTTATTTCAAAGATATCACTGATATCATGCTCTAGATTGACAGCTAATCTTTTTCACTTATTTACAATGATGTGTGTGTTTATATGTGAATGAATCAAATGATAGAAGTTTAAAAATGTAATTCATACAGCTTTTTGCATTTTTTAGTCAGAAGATTATAACTGTATTTTAGTGCAGTGAAAGTCTGCAGTTCACTCAGTAATGTGGGCCAGTTTCTGTATCATGATGCAAGAGTTAGAGCTGACAATGAAGCGCCACATCTGCAAGAGCCATCCTGCAGTCATGGATTTGGTTAACCATGTGTTTTAGTTTGATAACAAGCTCTTCATTCCTCAGGACATTCAAGATGTCTACGTGTCACTTACCTCTGTAACACAGTACTAGTAAAACAAGGACATGTATCTTGCAATAACCCTGACAGGAAGTGACAAGAGATAACTTTTGATGATAATAAGTTTAGAGCAGGGCAATATATTAAGTTTTTGAGAGCGTATTTATAGGGCTGAATGATATTGGGAAAATGATGATGCAGTTATTTTCCTTCTGAAATATATGTTGTGATTTCTAAGAGAACTTTCCAGATTAAGTCTGTGTTATTATGAGTAACATGTTAAGTTGGATACTAAGCTTGTTTTACTATAAACCCACGTGCACTTCCACTGCAGCCCTGTGACAGTGACTGTGATACACACACATTTCTTTATCAACTTAACTATTACATTTGTTAGTTGCAACTGTGTTAGTTTTAGCCTGCATTATTAACATTTTCTGTCAATATTAAATGAATTTGTCCTTAACTAGCCCTTAGTTTTAAACCCCCTGAAAGGTCACAGTTCAGTGTTGCTTAGCTTATAGTATTTTTATTTTATTGACTTTTTTATTTTATTTATTTCTTGAATCCTAGGTATGTTCCTCCAGACCAGGCACGGGTAAATATTCAGACCTCGGTGTCGGGCTCCTCAGCCAGCAGCACTGGTAGCACTCCTGAAGTTCAACCCCTTAAGACCCTGCAGCTCAACAAGACCCCACTGCGCCAGGTATCAGAGCATTAGCTGAACATTAACACTGCGCTTTACATCGCAATCTGTGATGTCTCCTTGAATTTGCATAACAAAATTCCCAACCCTTGTTGTTTTTGCTGTGCCACCCAGTCACCAGGACTCGGTCGTTCGCAGGCTCACTCAGCTGCTCAGGAGAAGAAGTTCGACTTACTCTCAGACCTGGGAGGAGACATCTTTGCTGCTCCACCCAGTCAAACCTCCACCTCAACCAACTTTGCAAACTTTGCACATTTTCCAAGCCAGACAGGTTAAAAAGCTTTCCATCAGTGTCCCATCATAAATTCATACTAAAATGAAACAACATTTTGAGCTGTGAAGTCTTTGATCTGTCATCATCTCATTCCCTCCCATTATTTGTTTTCCACTTTCATTGTCTTTGTTGATTTTTCCTTGTGTGTTGTAGCAGCACCTCAGGGTAATTCAAATACCAACTTTGCCAACTTTGAGGCATTTGGAAACACCACAATTCCATCCCATCTGAGCACGTCACCCCCTTCAAAGTCTTTTTCATCAGGTACCCCCATCCCCACCATTGTCTCCGTCTACCCTATTCACACACACACACACACACACTCACCCTCGGCTCAGTAGTTTTAGTATCTGTTTCATTCCTACTCAGTACACTGGGGAAGTCGTTCTGTAATCAGCCTCTAAAAATACTCAAATCATGTTCTGGATGTCATTACTGTTGTAAAGTCATTGTACAGCTGCGATTGGGTAGGGCTAACCCTCCCGCGATGCAACGGCCGCAATCAAGGCGACCTGGTCGCCAAAGTGAAAAAGTTGATCTTTTCAGGTGATGTGTGTTGCTGTGTGGGTGTGTGACAGTACCTGTGACAGGCTGTTTTTATTCTGGTTCACAGAGTAACAATCCATGTCCGTGTGGGAAACATTAGTTAGTGAGTACATTAGTTCTGCCAAGACAGACCACAGAGAACTTACAGACGATGTTGCTGCAGAGCCGTCAGCTGCAGTGTTTTGTGGTTGGTAGGTGAGTGAAAAGGATACAGTTGGAATAATGTCAGCTAATACATCCTATTATATGATATGGTATGATCATGGTGAAACTCAAGCAGATATGACGTCAATGAGCAACGGTGACCAAAATGAGGTATTTATGGACTTGCGATGCAACTTCAGTGGGAGACGTGATGATGGCTGCAAAGTCGTGTTCGGTGTGAACGCAGCTTTAGACACTTAAAGAAGACACCCAGTGGACACTGAGGCTTAAAATTTCACATCTGCAAATGTTTCAAAGCACTGATCCAGGATCAATGTTTGCATTATCTCCATGTGGGTGTCTGTTTTATCATTTTAAAGGTGGAAGTGTGCCAATACCATCAATGTCCAGCGCCGTCCCATCTCAATCCCACTCAGGGAGCTGCACAGAGGACCGCTATGCTGCACTAGCAGAACTGGACAATGAACTCAGCTCATCTGCCTCCTCAAGCAGCAACGTTCCAGGGTGAGAGGCTGGTTCAAACTCACACATACACACTGAGTAAAAGTAATACAAACAGCTTTGATTACATGGACACAAATAATCGGAATAAACACTTTGTTGGAATAAAAATGCGTCTTATAAAGATGTCAATCAGAAGATTCTGATGCTAAAGGTCTCATTCAGAAAGAAGTTTTATTCTGAAACGGTGTTCATTTAAAAAGCTTTTCTGAACGAGTCTTCCTGTTTCACTCTCTCTCCTCTCCATTCTTCTCAACTGTGCGTGTTAAATGTTTCTCAGACGTGCGGTTGAGCTGTCCCACTGTACTGGCTGCTGCTGAGTGCTTTTGAGCTTTTTTTTCTTTAGAGAGAGCAGCAGAAAAGATACATGCGGTATAAAATTTGGTTCATTTCAGAATAAAACAGTGAAGACATTTAAAGAAATGGATGGCAGCATAGGAGAGAGGAGGGAAATGACTGAGGGACGAGTGACAGCCAGCAGTGTTTTTTTATGAGAGAGGAGTGTAATATATGTAATATTTGGATATATTAGATTAATGTTATTAAGTACCCTATATGTGTCCCTGGATGAAGGCCTTTGTTCATTTATACCTATTTTGAGCTGGAGGCATTCTTGACCTTAATTTGACTGTTTTTGGTTTAAAGTGGTGGCTCACAACACTGCTGTTTCCTCAGTGACCATGAGGTCTGATTTATATTCGCCCTCTTCATGTGAGTAACATGCTTGAAAAAGAAATTGATAGGTACACTGTAGAGTAGTGTTACTTTTTAACCCTAATCTTGTCAATTTATTATATTCTATCTTTGTGTGTTTTCCTCTGACAAAAGCACAATTTGGTACCGTCATTATTTTCATCATCCATTTTTACCTGTGATCTGATAGTGCAGTGCCGCTGAGTTGCCTGAGGAAGAAGCTTTACGTTCATTTGATTATTTCCATTATTAAAGAAACACCTAAAGAAATGTGAAAGCTTTACCAAATTAAAGAGGAGATTAAATCAATCACTTTATTTACGAGAAGGACGTCATCACAAATGTGAGTGTCTCAAGGTATGTGAGTATGACGGAGCTCCGTTATGGTGCTTCTTTGTAAATGCACTCTGAAAAGGGCTACCTGAAGAGCACTAGTTTGGCAAACACAACTATGTTCAACTTATTGGCACCAAACAAGTGATGTGTGAAAGCACCCTAACAATCAAGACCTCCCAAATGGAAAAACAAGATACTTTATCACTGTAAATTTTAAAATCAAATTTCAGGGCTAAAAAACTTTGACGAATTGCAGTAACCGTGTACAGAGCTTCATAAATGGCTGCCATATTTAAAAATGTCTTTTTATTTACAGGAACATATTTGGACCAGTACTCGGTTCTTCGCCAGCACAGAATCCACCTGTGTTACCCAGCATACAGCCCGGTTTTGGAGGTTGTATATGTAATGACTACTACAGTGACATACACAATTTCAAACAAGATTTTCATCTCAGTCATTTTTACACCACACTGAAAGACTTGCTTTTCAACTTAATTCTTTTTTACCCAGCTGTCCCATCCACAAACCCCTTCGTTGCTGCAGCTGTTGCCCCTGAAATGGCCACAAACCCTTTCCAGACCAACGGCAGAGCTCCAGCTGCAGGTGTGTATTTAGATTTAGGCCTCTTTAATAGCACATAGATTTAACAAAGAGATTTGTGTTACTTTGATGTAACCCTGTTACATTGATGTAACCCTGTTACATTGTACAATAGCTCTGTGATTTGCTGAAAAATGTAGAACTACTCCTCCCTGTATTGTGTCTGTGTGTGTGTGTACGTCTTGTAGCCTCGTTTGGTACTGGCTCTATGAGCATGCCCGCTGGCTTTGGGAATGCATCTTCCTACTGCCTCCCGACCAGTTACAGCGGAAACTTCCAGCAGCAATTCCCCGGCCAGGCCCCCATCCCTTATTCTCAACCTGCGGCTTACCACCCTCAGTCCAATGGTTAGTGGCCTTCCACACCCCTCCCTCCTCTCTTGCTGTTCCACCTGTGCGGTATCTGTCTGCAATGTAGGAGACAATTCATTCACATTTCATTGGCACCAGTCATAATCTCTGTAAAGTATCTGCAAAAGGAGATTAATTGAATTCTCTGTGGAGCAGATAAGAAGGATGATTTCTCGATGGCAGCTACTGCACAGTAATAATAGCTTGCATTTGGGGTTCAAAGCTCTAGAAACCTTTTTTTGACAAATAACATAAAAACACAATATAAAGGCACTGTTCATACCTGAGTGCAGTCTGTTAGTCTTGGGCTTGGCTCTTGTATTATCTTCTAAATTAGATTCCCCTAACGTTTCTTTTAAAAATTAACTTTCATACTGCAATTCAGTGCTTCATGTTTATCTTACACTCATTATATGTTTTTACAGCCTGCTTTTTTTGCCAATCAAAAAAACATTTGCTTGGAAATAAATGAATTTCCCAATTCCTCTCCCTGTATGAACTTCAGGCCCTGCATTTCCAGTTTACGGCCAGAACAAGCCTTCCATCACACCCTTTGGGGCGCCCATGGCAGGCCCTGGCATGTCCAATAACCCATTTATGGTGAGCATGAATCATTTTTTTCCCTTACTTTTTAAAGATTATCAAAGAAACTTATGAATTGTCAAAGCAGCTTTATGGGCATTTAAATGTAATTAATATGGGCTTCTTCTTTATGGCAACTCTTTTGTTTTTTTTTCTTCAGGCTGGAGCCCCAGCAGGGTCATTTCCTTCAGGGGGTTCATCCACAAACCCCTTCCTGTAGCACTACTTCCTGTCATCGCCACCAGAGGGCAGCATGCAGCACATATTCAACACACCGGTCATGCAATTAGAGGCAGTACATTTTTAAAAGGACTTATGGTTTTCCTTTTTTTAATTTCACAAAAGAGTTTACAACACTACGAAGGAGTACGAAGGAGTTCAAAGGACTATATGGACGACTAAGGGACTGTTATGGTGGATTATGTACTATTTGGACTATATACAATGTATGCTTTTTACTTTTGTTTATGACTGTAAGCTCTGTGCATATCATGATTTGTAATCACCATTAAGAATATGTTATGTATAACAAGGACTGAGTTAACAAGGGTGAGTATACACATACCTTGTGGGGAATAACCCACTCCAGAGTATCTTTATCAGCAAAGATACATGCTTTAGGATTATTCACAGGGTTCCATCCAAATTCATCATCCGTGGTTTGAAGCCACCACAGTGACACAGGTATTTATTTTTCAAAAGGGATTACTTTTTGTTACTTTAGCACAATTTCTTTTTTAGGGGATCCAAGGTGAGACATTTCCTTTACTTATATACTCATCCAGATACAGGTTGCCTATATTTAAACACATCTATTTTTCAAACTAGAATAACATCCTGAACTGAAGGATGCAACACAATCACTTGGACTCTTAGTCATGCTATTAGATATTGCTAATATTTGTGAAATTTACAACAGTAATGCTGTCTGAGTTTGGGTTTGTAATCAGAGCCAGTTCTTTAAATGCACCCAGCAGACACAGTCTGATGTTTCAGCCCACCAGGCAAATGTACAGACTAGATTTCGAGAGCACAACAGGAGGAAAGGGACAATAGTGCAGACATTATAGTGGCTGTTCATTCTGTTAACTTGCTTTACCTACAAACATTAGAATTGTAAGATATACTGTTGGAAACCTGTCTCTCTCCTGTTGAAGATTTCAGATTTTAACCATGTTCTCTGAGAATGGTAACCACAAAGACGACTGTTAGGAAAGCTTCAGGAGGGCTGTGACTGAAACTCAGTTTCATCTTAACGTTGGAGGTATTTCTTTACATGGTAGTCAATCCTTGTTCTCGTCACAGGCAATGGCCACAAGATCCTGCGAAAGACAAGAAGACTTGGAATATACAACTTTGTTCTTAATTCACCACACTCCCTTGGTATCCATGTTTTTCACTCCCTCTGACTACAATAACTCTTGAGTGAAGAAACTGGATATGGGAATGACCTTTTAGTTTACTTTGAATTAAAAGGACAAATTGATAATTTAAAGACTAAAACTTTACTTCTGAGAACAAGGGTCTAAAATGTGCCACCAATGACTAACAATGAGTTCATTGTCTTTGCAAGAATAGGTAAGTAAATGTGTACATATATAAATATATGTATAAATAAATTAAAAGATTTTTAACTACAGTCAAGAACTCTTAGTTTGTAAAATGTGATGTGTCTACTTTTATGAACTGTAATAGAGTTGGCATTTTATTGGTATGAGATACATATCAGACATGCTCAAAACAAAGATTTTACACGGACTTTAACTTGATTGTTAGCCTTCGAGCTCCCCAGGACTTTTTCTCTCTAAAAACCGTCCTTTATTTTGTAGGGTCAACTTCCTGCTGTGAGCAACATGTGACAAAGCAACTCAGAAAAAGTCAGGGACACAGCTTTCCAGAAGAACACATTAAGATAACTATAAAATAGACGTAGCATTTATTCATTATAACTTATTTCTATTGCACTTTTACATACAGAAGTTTACGAAGTGCTTTACAGAGAAAACAAAGACGCAAACAGGGAATAATATAACAAGCATAAACAGTTAGGTCAAAGATATTTCACATTTTATCAAAATTTACTCTTAGCTTAAACAACATGTAAAATGCAACAAATATTAAAATTAAACATACTGATTCAAAATAAACAATTGGAAAAAAATCAGTGTACAAACTCACATGAAGGTCAATTTATCAGCTGGGCTGTATTTTCAGTGTTTCCAGAAAGTTGCTGGAAGAACACATATTCATACTCTGTTCGCCCTAATGATCATAAATGGTCCCTCAAAAAATGCACTTTCCTCTCATCTTAAATGGCACACCACAAAAACTTCATTTAGTGAGATGTTAGGTTTCATGGTCCATGCCTCCACTCATAGCCAGTTAACAAAAATGTGGAAAACATCCCAATGTTTTAATGGAAAAAAAAAACAATTTCTTTGTCATAGTTATTATCACAAGTGGGCACTAAATAGATGTTTTTGTTGTTTCATTAAACTAAGATGTAACTTTGATAGAAATTCATAAACGAAACATATAATTGTATTTAGAAAGATTACCAAGAGTCTAGTCTTGGTCTGTGCCAGGGACCTTCAAATGTCTTGAACCGCACCTGGTAACATGACCCTACCGGCATCTTCAGAAGGAGAAGCACTGTTGCCATGACAACGAAGACACTTCGACATGGCGTCTCTGCTAACAGACCCGCTGTTTGAAATCTCTGGACGCGGCCCTCCACCAGATAAAACTTTTTTCCACTTCGCTGTCACCAAGTCGGTTGTAAGTAGAGACGAGTTAAACCTAACTGTCAACACTGAGCTGAAACGACATTTAGAAATCACCATAACGTGGTAGGAAGTCATTAGCTTTCCTCTCCGCTGCTTTACCGTCTGATTTTTTAACGGCTGCTAGCCAACAACCACAGACTAGCAAGTAAATCAACGTTTTCTGTGGTTTCTGCCGTTGTCCGTACGATTATTTTCGCTGTTTATGCAATTTTTTTACATTTTTAGACTGGTTAATCGTGTAAAGATTGACGATGTTAACTCAAGTCAAAGTTGTTGATACGGTCAGGCCTTCAAAAAGGACTACCCGGCCCTGTCCAAATGTTTATCAGCTCTATAAACCCATGCTCTGAATCAGAAGTGCTAGTGCCTATCCTCAGTCAAAATGTACCTCCTTTGCGTGGCTTCAAAGTAAGTAAGGTGGAGTCCTACCTCCTAACTACTCTTCTTTTATTCTCCTGTTTTGCTGCCATTCCAAATTTTTGTCCAGTGTTAAAATGGCAATACACATCCAACATTTAGAGCCCAACAGTAAAGTCCAACTGACCTTGTAAAATGATTATGGAAGAAGGCCAGTGGCACTTTTGGTTAAAAGTGGGTTGCTTTTATGAAGCATGCTTTATTTTAGTGAAGGGACCATGAAAAGGTTCATATTATTGCTCTTTTGATAGGAAATGTAAGTGTTTGAGTTGAAAGTTAATTTTGGTTATAACTGGTTGAACTTAAGAGGGACCATTTTTTGCCCTGATGGGCCCCTCTATCAGACTGGGTCCTAGAAAGCTTTCCCTTTTATACCCCCTTATGGGTGGCCTTGGATACAGTTGAACAGTGTTGGCACCGGTAACCATATTTTCATACTATTGTTTGCTGAGAGATACCCCTTGAATTAATAAACTAAAATATCAAAATTAGGTGATGTTACCTCAAGAACCAAGTCTTTTTCAGTTGCACATTGTTTAAGTATTTGTACTGAATGCTAACTTGCAGGTTATATGGAGGTGGTGGAAGATATCTCTGAGAGCTGTAGACAGGCACTCCAGGCCCGGGGAGCTCAAAGAGTCCCACCAGGACTTCTTGGATGACACACAGCTACAGAGTAAGGACTTCATAATTCAGACTTTTTTAAAAGCTGACATCACACACCTTGCTGCAGGGATGAATCTATTATAAGAAAAGAGAATGATAATGAGATTTAGACTTACTTTTTACCTGGACAGTAGGGGTGTATGATAATGCCTTTTTGCATGATGTCTACAAACTAATATTAGCCAACACTGATAGAAGTGCATTCACACTTTTTTCATTTCAAAGAACAGCAGGATTAGAATTTACTTGATACTCTAACCATTATAGTCATTTTATTTGAGAAACAGACTTTAAACAAGGCAGCTGTTTGATCTACAATGAATAATGCTTTTTTTTCAAATACAGACATTAAAGGCATAGTTAGGTTTTTTTAAGTGGGGCTATGTGAGGTATATGGCATGAGCCTGAACATGAGCCACAGTGCCACAGCTCAGTTCTCTCTCGGGACAGATGTTAATGCTATAGATGGCTGTACATGGTGCCAGATTTTCTGCTTGATTAAAGGAATTGTGGGAGAAAACAAGCCATACAAAGTTAAGTAGACATAAACAAACTGTTTATAGCATGTGATGACATTTAAGATTTTGATTTTCCACCACATCACCGCTTTGATCACGCCCTATTTTGAGACACAACACAGCCTAGGTGTCCTTCCTCCAGTAATGCCAACTAGTTTGCTTGACAAGAGGAAACAGCCAGTACCAAACAGGATAAATTCACGTTTTTGTGCTGTGAATATGACCTCCGTTGACTTTAGATACTTGTATGAACTGGATTACACACAGGAGAAACTTCTGTAGATGGAGAGTTAATAGGTCTGAATAGAAAATGGTGAAATCTGCTAAGGGAACTGGAGGACCAGAGAAACACACGGTGCCTGTTGATTCTGGTGAATAAATTGCGAGCTCATGTCATCAAGCTGGATGAAATAAGAGCGTGACTGAGAAAAATCACCTCAGGATGCTTCAGGATACTATCGGATTTTATATGTTTGTTTGCAGTGAGCTGCTCTCATCATGCAGAGCCTCATTGCTTTAATGGACATTTAAACTTGTACAGACCAGATTCAATGTTTTACAAACTCCAAGGACAAAATAGAGAAGCTGAATAAAAGTTCATCTTCAAAGTAAGTATTCAGCTTATACTGATTGCTTATTTTGTAAAGACAGAAGTTTCAGTGATAAGTGTCCTTGATGATAGCACACAGTGTGCTTGTTGTTGTGGGGTAAACTGATCTATAAAAATGTTCTTTGTCAGAATTACTGTGCATGATCAGTGGGATAATCCTTTAACATTCATGCATGTGGCTAATCTTTATTTAGGATCAAGTATTATTTGTGTATTTGGCAAAATTCAAGCAAGACCATAGTTTGATTCTTACTCTGCTGGCGGAAGGATGCATAGGCTGTGCCGTGTCTCCAAATAGTGCCTAATCAAAGTGGCAGTGCAGTGAAAAATTAAGTGGATATAAACAAACTGTAGTATGTGATGACCCCACACTGTTTTTGTGCTTTGTTTTCTCCCACAAATCTTTTAGGGGCTGTTTACACGTGGCCGGATTCGGCCGAATCGGAAGAGTTTCATTGCGTTTTAGCCTCCTGTTTACATGGGAACAGTGCTCGGAGTGCCTGAATCCGCAAACTTTTGAAACCAGGGTCCAGAGCAGAGAGTTTTGAAAACATATCACGGCCCGGCTTCATGTAAATGGGATTCAGCATTTTAGGGTGAAACGCTGACGTCACCGCATGTGCAGTACTCCTTCACATGAAGGCTGCGCGAGCATACCAAGAACAACAACAGCTTCGTCCATCTACCGAGTAACATTTGTGCTGCTTACCGTGCTCGGTTTGTTATCCAGACAAAACTATCCAGACAGATTTGTTGTCCAGACAAGAAACTCCGGCATCTCCATTGTTGTTTGTGAGAAGTTTTTCTTCTTCGTATGTGTGTTTAACAGCGCTGTTTCTCTGCAAACCTACATCGCCATCTACTGGACTGGTATGCATGGTACAGCGTTTTCAGTCCTTCTTCCGTCTCCACGTGAACGTGGAGCGCTTTTTGAAAACGCAAAGGACAAAATTTTCCGTTTCTGGTGAAAATGGCCTCATGTAAACAGGGCCTTAATTAAGTGGATAAACTGACGCCATGTACAGCAATGTATTGCATTAGCGTCGGTCAATGATACCATGATAGTTGGTCCCAAGCGTTTCCGAACAGAGAGAGAACTGAGCTGTGACAGTGGCACAAATTCAGGCTCATCCCATGTACCTCACACAACCTCACTTCAAAAACCCCGAGCTAAACCCCTAAGTGATGAAAAACAAATTCCTTGGATCACATCATTGACAAAACAAAATTCCAGTGAATTCCACCTTTGAAGATGCATTATGTGCTATTGCTTATTCTTCATATGTGTATGGCTTATGTTTTGGCTTAAATGCCAGCAGAAAGCTTCACTTTTGCTAACACGGCTCATCGATTTTCTTAAGTTTTTAACTGCTGATACTAGTCTCATGCAGATAACATTTCTCCTGGGAGTGTTTGTGTTGATTTTATGTCTGACCTGTCTTAGGAGAACTTAAAATATTATTAACAACTCTCATGTTGTTTCTATTACAAGTCAAGATGTGTGCTGTGTGTATAACAGTGAGAGAATAGGCCCATTGGAAGGAACATTTTCTTTCTCTATTGTGTTTTAGTGAAAGTATTGCAAAAAAATAGAAGTATTCCTCATGAACAACACATGTATTGACATAGTAACCAACCCACCTCCCCTCAAGGTTGGGACATAGAGTATATGTGAATAAAAACAGAATGTGATCATCTAAAGAATACCAACTCCTCGTGGGAAAATGTATTGATTTTGGAAAATTGAATTGCCTATATTGAATTTTGTTTTAGTTGAGACTGCAAAATGTGATAAATAGAGGGTATACACATGACGCCACAGTTGGATTGAGTGGAATTCCAAGCACTGAGTGGCAAGAACAGTTTATAATGAAGACAAAGCTGTGTTGGCACAGCCACTGGTATCACACTGAGCATACACAAATTATGAATATGAACCCCTGTTCTTTTGTCTGTCCACTAGTTTTGATTTAAAAGAAAAGTCAAGACATTTTTTAAGCAAACCATTCATGAAATTAATCATCAATACCTTAAACATTGAGGCACTGTGGACAAGATTAAGGTATCCAACCAGTTTGGGTGTCACATTAAAAATAAAGCTGTATGCTCAGAGAATACACAAAGTCTTACAGATATAGTCACTGCAGGGCTTCCTGCTTTGACCTGGGCTAACAATTGTTGTATTATAAAGATAACTTTATGGCTTCAAAGGTTTGTTTAGTCTTTTTAAACATAAATCTGGCTAGAATGTACATTTTCCAGAATGAAGATCATCAAAAATAGTCAGACCTTCTGGATATGTCTAAAAACATGGCACTTTTTAGAGTGATTTAAAGCGTTTCACTATTTCTTACCACCAATATCAGTTACAAGAGGTGGCTCTCTGCCACTCACTGGGTGGAACTGCAAGTCCGGTGTACAAATTGTGACATCAGTGCATTCCCTCTATAGTGAAATAAAATCATGGTGGAATATTTTGGTCTCCATGAGGTCAACTGGCAAAAGGTAAGTTACATGAGTGGTATAAAATATTTGTGAAGGCATAGTCTTCTAGAGTTAAAGATGGGGAGGGGTGTAAGTCCCTGTGAAAGGCTGCTTTGGTAAATGCTTGGTATGTTAATGGAGGAAATTAAACTGCTTCAGTCTGAAACACACAGAAGTACCCCCAGAAAAAGCTGTAACTTAAAGTAGTGTTTACACTGAGCATTCCAGCAGTGTATGACTATTTTGCTAAGCAATGTCAAAAAAGAACAGCAAGTCTAGTTAGCATTGCTTTGTTACATTGTAATGTTTCTATTTGTCTTCATCGTGAAATTGAGCTTTGATAAGCTGCGGCTTTGATAAGCCCCAAAAGTTCTGTATTTTTAAATATTTAGATTTCTAGCAACAATAAACACCTTCAGAAGTTTATTTTTTATTTTACAGTGATTTAGACGTTCGTTTTGTTATATATTGTGTACTGTTCATTATTCAGGTTATTGCATGTAAATATTTTGCAGAAACACAAACTGACTTTTGGAATATTTAGGACCGCTAAAGTTATTGGCTTCTCCCTAGGTGAGGTCCGTAGAGTTTTTGGTCATCCAATCTTACAGTACACAGAAGCTCTGTGCCATGGCCATTATGATTATCTGGAGCGCCTCTCAGACTCCTTACTCCTCTGCATAATTAATAATCTCGAACTTGAGGATGTGGGTCAGCTTGCACGAACGTCTCACAGGTTCCGAAAGGTAAGTTCTAGAAACACTCAAAAAGAAAGCGATGCTATTAATCAACTGTCTTCTGCTGGTGTGTTATAGGAAAACAAACGTAATTAGAAGTCATCAGTCAGTAAATCTGTAACATTTTTATTTTGGACAGTAAGTCATTTAGTGGAAAAAAAAACATCTGATATTTTTGTATAAATGTTGTGTCTCTTAGCTATGCAGGTCAGAGAGGTTTTGGGAGCAGACGGTGCGCCGACACTTCAACACAGTTTCAGCTGAGGTGGCCTCTCTGTCACTTGAGGTGGGCTGGCATTACATTTTCTTTGCTAGCAAGCTGCAGCTGCAGAAGTTACTCAGCCGCAGAAGGCTGAGGTCCAAGGGGAAACAGGATGAACACGTCTCTGACCCTGATGCAAAGGTGGAGGATTCTCTTGATGAAAGCTCAGTGGAAAACCAGATATCCTGTCCTCAGCTTGATTCTCAGCCTGGTGTTATCCTCAATCCAAGCCTTGGCATCAAGACTGGCACTGGCTTTGACACCACCTCTTGCTGTGATGCTGACCCTGGCCCTGAACCTGACAGTGGCTCTGAATTCAGTTCCCCTTTGTCTTACCAGTTGTTGGACATGAAGAAGTGTGTAGAGGAAATACAGAGTCCAAATGATTTTCCGAGCAGTGAAAGAGACTGCAGGGCCGAGCCAGACACGACTAAGACTCTGTGACTTCGCCCCTGATTCATTGATTTGTCTTTTATGCACATTCATCAGCCATAGATAAGCTGTGTAATGGTCATCAGAATGATAATATCATAAACTTACTGAATGTATTTTTCTCTTTGTGCCATACAGTTTGAGTTGTTGATCCTCCACATGACCTGGGTTTTGTTAGTTTGCATGTTTATTGTGCCACCAATTCTGTAAAAGGTTTACATTATATCCACAAAGTAAGAATACTAGAGTTACTTGTAGGTTTTAATAGTTGTTCACTGCAATATTTTTTAAATTTCTTTTAAATTTGCACTTGTAATACATAATAAATATCCAAAATATAGTCTGCTGTTTGTTGCTCGTTATTCTCAGTCACATTTTTGACGACTGCTATAACCAGCTGATGCATTTGGATAGATTCAATCACCAGGTAGCCAGTTGAAAGAATTTTGATAAAGCCACGGTGATGTCAGCCATTGCCTAATGAAAGGGGCTCCAATCTATAACATATGCCGTGTTGAAATCACTGTCTTGAACTTACTTGGGCTTAACTGACTAACAGATAAACAGCCCGTGTTAAAGCAAGACCTGGGGCTGTTCTGCCAACAGCTACACTAAGTAGGTTTTAGCCATGGCAACCATGCCCTTAAATTTGCAGAACCTAAAATTCCTAATTAAAAAAACCCAGGATGGATTAAGTGGACACTTGAGGAACTGCAGTTTATGGCACTTCTGCATTGGCTTCATTTTTCAACAGATAGGGTTGCTGCTTGGGAGAAAGAAAGAATTGTTAAGGGAAGCATTTATGCATGTTAAAAATGCTATAACAGAAATTTAATGTAACTGAATGTCTAAACAGAAAGTGACACTCTTTTCTTATTTATTATGTAGGTAATTATCAGTTATTATGTTGTTACTTTGGACAAGTTATTCACTATTAACCAGGAACAAATTAACAAAAAGGACGTCAGTAATTAACCGGTACATATGGGAAACCCATCAATATGTGAGATACTTTTGGCAAAGACTAACATTGACATGCAGAATTACTTTAAAAAAATCTTAGTAATTCAAATCTTACAAATCTTTTTAGGATCATTTATTTTTATTTGATTAAGGAATTTGTATGCCTCATTTATTGTTTGCCTTTAAAAACCTTTCATTTAACTGCCTTCAAAGTTTTTTCCCAGGCTATGGTTCCTCATAAAAAATAGGAAGTGCCCCCGAGAGATTTCATTCTGTTAGCTTGACCAGGAAATGCAGTCCCATCAGCCAGTCTTTGATCAATGATGAATAACGGTTCTCTTCATGCTGACTACGTACAGCCTCTCCCAACCTACCACTTTTAGTATACAAACAGTAATGATTTAAATGGATTTGATAGGGATTATTAGCCATTAAAGCCTTGTATGCTCTTCATACTGTAGATCTTAACACATTTGTCAGTGACATAAGGAGTATCCCTCCAGACACTGACTCAGGAAGTCTGTAAATGTTGTCAGATCTGGTCATTTGATATGCTCTTTCTAGACCTTTTAAGAGTAGTAATTTATTAGCTTGTAGACAGTAGAATGTTATGATGTACGTGCATTACTGAATATATATATCATAAAGACTAACATAAAAGTTTAATGAGGCTTTGCTGAATACAAACATTGATTTCTTTGACTGGCAGGCATGCTGGATGTAGATCTGAATTCTTTTAAATCACAGGTAACATGGTAGTTCTGATTGCATTCTGAGAGTAGTGCATATAAAAAATATTCCCCTAGGGGGCACAATCTGCTGGTTGCTGCTGGTCCACTTTGTGTTCAGTTCACTTTGAATTTAGCAGCTTTCTCTTTGACTCCCTGTGTGTCTTCATCTGCTTCTTAACAGCACGCTTTAACAGTCAACATGATGTATGCAGGCTTACAAAAACATTGATTCCAGTCCAGTTCCCCTTTACCTTAAACTATAAGGGCTGCTCCTAAGAAACAAACAAAATCAGGGTCTTAGTGTGAATTTTGTATTTGAAAATGTTGGTAATTATTGGTTGTAGCATGTCAAAAAACTGCATTCTTAGAGTTTCCCTGGATACATGACAGAGTAATCAACTGAGATGCACTTATAACTGAGTTGAGATCCTTGCCAGAAAACTGAGAGCTTGAGACAGTTTGAGCAGGGATTAGCCAGAGGTGAGTTGCAGCCACCTGTGCTACTGGCCTGCACTAACTCCTTAATGTAGGAGTTCACATCGGATTATGATACTATGTCATCAGTGCTTGAGACTCTAGTATTTCTCTGAAGTTTTCGTCAGTATAAGGGCATGGGGAAATAACTGAGATGGGTAAATGTGTGTGCAAGGATATCCCACTGTCATGTTCAATTACCTTTTTCTGTATTAAAGTGTTTACACTTGCTGCTACTCTATAATTCGGTCACTGACTATCGTGACCTAGCCCATCTTACTGAGCTCCTGATGCTAACCAGGTGTAAGACATCATCTTTCCACAGCTTGAACTCTCAATCCTGCAACATTTTGGGTGGCAAACCAGCACCATAGGAGCTTTCTGCATGATTTTGAGCTGTGATTGAAATAATTGTGGATAGGGTACTAAATCAGATATGAGCTCAAGTCCATTTATATTCCTGGAAAACCCTGACAACATGTTTGGGTTTTATGCGAGAGCCTTATCCGCTATCTGATCCAACTCACAGCCAGATGGTAATCTGATGATGAGCTCCTGTCCTCAATTCACGTGAGCGTCTCAGGCATATGACCTTAAATCTGATAAAACATCTACCAAGTACATGGCTAACCTTTGTTCCACTAAAAAAGAAACACTCAATGTCCAGCTTCAGAGCAGGAGGGCCAATCTCTCAAATCCCTTGAGCTGCACCAGTCCTCTACAGATTGAGGGTTCAAGTGCTGCTGCCTTCCTCCTAGGTCACCAGGTTGAGCCCTCTTCAGCACTTGAACTGCTTTGCTGTAATGGTACTAACAGCAGTCGATATTCCTCTTAATGAATATTAGCAACGAGGGGACCTTTTCATTTGACGGATAACTCCACACCTGGCTGCTTCCCCTGTATAATTCTGCCAAAGAGTGTCCAAGTCCGCTCAAGCCTTGTGACCTGAGCTAGCCTTTGCTCTTTTCACTCTACTGCCAGCTGCTGCCAGCCTTTACCTTAAATCAGGGGTGGGGAACCTTTTTCATATAAAGGGCCTTATCAGCTTTTATAAAGTCCTCCGAGGGCCATGCTATTCTAAACACACATGTTAAGGAAAGAAAAAGGAGGAAGAAAAAATCTTTAATCACTGTATTACTGAGCCTCATTGCTCAGAACCTGATTGCTGTATTTCTACATGTCAGACTCACCTAATGTGATGGCTGGACCTGCTTCTCTTTGGCAAGGCATCTGATCTCAGCTGGCAGTGATGATGATGCTACTTGCAGCTGGCTTTCCAAGTTCGGGTCAGTCAGTCTCGCTCCTTGAACTGACGGTTATTCAGCCCTCTACTTTTGAAGAAGTTTATGGTCGACACAACAGTGCTCATCACATTGTTAAGATTCAGCGAATGTGCACACAGACTCTCCTGATGTATGATACAGTGGCATATAACTAAAACACTTGGATCCAGACTCAGACGGCTCATTTCTTTTTTGATCAATGCAGTCAATCCCTTTTGTGCGCCAACCATCGAAGGTGCTCAGCTTCTCAAATGGCAGTTCAAATTTGTTCATGGCTCGAGGAACTTGATGAAACAAATTTTCACTTTTGGTTGTGCCATGCATGGCTTGCAAAGATAGCAATTCCTCCTTCATATCAAACTTGTCCGTAATCCCATGTATAAAAATGGCAAGCTGTGCTGTGTTTGTAATGTCAGTTATCTCATCACATGCCAGAGAAAAACACTCAAAAGCCCCGTTTCCACCAAGTGGTCCGGTATGGATCAGCACAGTTTGGCTCAAGCTGGATCAATAAAGCCTGATCCTGGTTGTGTTTCCACTGCCAGCCGTACCCTACTTGGTAGGCGGCGTGTAAGCCGAATGCCGATAGCATGACGTCATTGCAGCGCGACACAGTGTGCCCGGCTATTAAATACAACGAAGAAGAAAACGCGACACAGTAAACAAAGAGCAACGATTCTCTTCACCGAGAATACTGAGGAAGGTCTGCACCTCCACAGTAGACCATGGGACGCTCGATCTTGATGCCATTTTCCAAACAAAAAAGCCTTGAGAGTTATCTTCACGAAGACGCGTGGAGATTTAAACATGGCGGGGCTGCGTTCTTCTTTATTACCGCTGTCGCACCGGAAGTAATGTCTCCTTCGACCAATCAACGGGCTGCAGTGTTTCTAGCTCCAACTTCTGGGGTCGGATCGGTATGCTTGGCACCCCAATAGAAGGGTACCAAAAAGTAGGACGGTACGGTTCGCTTATAAGGGGTCCTGTCCTGGTTTTAGGCTTTGGAAATGCCACAAAAAGTGAGCCGTACTGAGACGAACCGAACTAAACCCTCTGGTGGAAACGAGGCTAAAGTCTCTTGAAGTTTCCCTCTTTTTTTCAATGTCCTGTGCCATATCAGAAATCCTGTCGGAGACGGTTCTTCCAGACAAACTGACGCTTTGGAACAATTTTACTTTTTCGGGGAGCGAGCAGCTCCATGGCGGCCACAAGGCACTCCTTCATAAACTCTCCCTCTGCATGAGGTCTCAGCTTCTTAGCTATCAATTCACTCACAACAAAACTCGCCCGTGTAACATTCTCCGTGTCAGTCTGTGGTCATGTGAAGGCGGCTTGTTGGGCACCCAAACTCTGACGAAGAGCGTTAATTTTATCCAAACACATTTGTCCTTTCAGCTCCTCAAGTTTAGCATGTTTTGGGGTGAAATGGCGCTATCAGCGGAGTCTATATTTTTCCTGAATTTTTATGTATGATAGGAACACGTTGTTAAAAATATTATAGAGGGATAATTAAAAAAAAAAATTAACTTTATGGAATTGCGTTGCGAGCCAGCTCAAATGGTTCCGCGGGCCGTATATGGCTCAGAGCCCTGAGGTTCCCCACCCCAGCCTTAAATGAACAAGGCTCCCATGTTGGGTAGCATGCCTTTGACGATCTCAGGTCTGAGTTGCTCTTGGTCACAAAGTGGGTTAACCTGGCACACCAGATGGACCGTCCAAAATATTTCACTAGTCCATCTGGGAAGGAGCCCATAGAAAGTTTTGGGGGAGGGAGGGCAGAACCTTTCAGAAGCATATCTGGCAGGTGATTGGACGATTGTCCCGTCAATTAACATTTATTATGAGCCAGTCAGATAATATCATAAGCAGGAACTACTGTGCTGCAGAACTTGAGTTACTTCGTAAAACAAACTCTCGTCAAAACACGTTAGAGGTGGAGCTAAAATGTCCTTGCTATAGAGAGGTTTGTAATGTTGGTATTTGTTTTTCATTTAATAAAGAAATGTACTCCCGATCTGATTAGACTGCCACTGAAGCTGTTAGCATTTATGCTCACCATTGTCTGAGCAGTCCCTTCCTGCTGTCATCTCGCTTGTAGCTCCAACCTCTTCCTGCTCTGAAGGACTCTGATTGGGCCATTCTGTTTTAGGCCGAGCACAATCATTGTAGATTGGAGCTTGGCAAGATGGATCTGCCTGATTACAAGTATGAAATCAGGCAGGTTCAACTGCTGTACAAAGTTAAACGTGGGTGCCTTGAACTCAAAAAGTTATTTATACATGTAGCAAAATCATTTTAGCTGAAATTTTATACAGTTTGTTTTAATTTTTACAGTTTTGCCAAATATTTGATCTACATAGGAAGTATTCAGTTGCCCTGTGCATTGTTGGCATGAAAATTTTTCCTGCATCTTTGCGTGCAGTTGAATAGTAATATCCAGCATCCTTATGGAGACCTTAAGAGCCTGATCTGATTCAAGCTGACATTGCATGATGGGCAAGATACACCCTTAGGAGTTGGCTTGTGAATTACAGATCTGACAAACAACCATTCGAGGATCCTGCCAGTAATCCATACATCGACCCATCATCCATACCACTTATCCCTTTCAGGGTCACAGGGGGCTGGAGCCTGTCCCAGCTGACTTTGGGCGAGAGGCAGGGTACAACCTGAACCAGTCACCAGTTGACCACAGGGCCACATAAAGAGAAAGACAACCATTCACACACAAACTTACATCTAAGGGCAATTTGGAGTCACAGGTTAACCTAATCAGCATGTTTTTGGTCTGTGGGAGGAGACCAGAATGCCTGTAGAAAATCTGCCAGGCATGGGGAGAACATGCAAGCTCTACATAGAAAGACCCTAACTTGGGGTGCAGGTTTGACGGAGTGGTACGACCCATATACATGCTTCTGCTGGCCCGGGTTCAAATCCAGCCTGTGGCTGGCCTGCTTAGTGTCCTCCCCCACTCTCCCTTGCCCCCCTTCACAAGCCTATCCACTGTCTCTCTCTCCCATCAATAAAGGCACAAAATGCCCCCCAAAAAAATAATGTTTAAAGAAAGAAGTAAAGGCCCCAACTGACTCCTTTCAACCAGCATCTTTCTTGCTTTGAGGCATTTGCACTAACCTGCTGCGTCGCCCTCCTGGTTGTAATATGGGACTTAAATTTAACTTACCTCTATGGATTCTCACTGTAGAATTAAGCAAGAGTGAAAAACAAGTTTTGCTATGATATCAGCATGAAGGCCCAAGTCTACTGGTATTTTTCATTTGTCAACCTACTACTTATTTACAAGTTTGGCCACTCTATCCCTCTTACATTTATTTTTATTTACATGCCATTATACTTCTTATGATGCTGACTGAAAGAATCCTTAAGGACGTAGTGTTGTGAAGGTAGTAAACAAGCTTGTTTTTGACATTTCAGCTAGTTCTAGGTCTGTTTTATTTTTGCTACTAAAAAGTCTTTGTGTATTATATTCAATTTATTCCCATTCAGTCCCTACTGTTTCAGTGGACATATTTTTTCAACCACTTGAGAGCTTGAGAGAGTCCTTAAGAGGATGGCGTCAGACCATTTAAAGACCACATAGAAGACCATGTGGGAAATAGGATGAGAATACTCTGCTCAACTTAACCTTTCTTTCCTCTAGAGGCAAGGATAATCCTCCCAAGGTTAAAGCAGTAGGGCATTCAAAGATCAAACGTCTTACCAAGAAAATATCAGACAAGTTGAACAGAGAAGACTCGGAATTTCTTACATCTTTTTCTTTCTCTCGTGTCTCTGCCTTTGTCTTGATAACTTGATCTCCATTGTCACTACTTTCCTGGCCACATCTTGTTAAGACACCATGCCAGTTTGTTTTTCATGCATAAGAAATGGGTGTATGTATAGTTTATAAACTACATTTAATGATAGAAACCCAGAGGGAACACACCATAGAGTAGACAGGCAACCCATGCACTTTGCTCTCAGCTTACCTCTCTCCAACTTCCCTGACCTACTGAAAGATGAAACCCCTAGTCTCCTTTCATCCACTCAGGAGGCTTAAGTTCTTACTGACACTATGATCCATTTACAACATGACTGACGTTTAACATGTTTAATATTTACCGTAGTATTCTTAACTGGAGTATGCAGCTTTCTCAAAAAAATGTTTTGGTTTTGTGAAAAAAATAACTGTGTTGCTTTTTTCATCCTTGGGTTAGTTCAGCCACTGGATTCTGTCTGTGGTTGATTCCCTGGCTTTATAAGTTTGGAGGTCTGATTCTGGCACTCTGTGAGCAAGCAAAGCTCTTGATCTTTTGTGGGACACTGGGAGCTTGAGACCATTTGAGAAAGGATTAGCTAATATTATCTGAGGTTTATCTTACTGAATTAGCCTACATTACCATAGCTGAATTGAAGGTCACTGCAAAAATAGTAAATATACAAAAGTATCATTAAAATGTCCTGGGTAAAATAACAATTTAATAATGAAACCCAAGTATTAATTTCAAACATGTTGTTAATAAAGTAGTCCATAGTTTATTTATCCAGACAGCCTAAGACCAGAATTGTAATATTATGAGACAGCAAATTGACATAAAAGCTAAATTATACTTAAACTTAATAAAATAAATACCTGTGTTTACCTAATTTAAAAAATACTTTTTGTTGTTGTACCATTGTAATGTACAAGTCTTTCCTCACAATGACCTCCTGTCACGTGATTGAGGTCATATGCCTCAGGCTTTTTTTAAATCACCTGCTGAAAAGAAGCTCTAGTGCTACATTGATCTGATCCTCTCAGTCTTTGCACTATTGACTCCTGGTTCAACAACCACTGCCTCATTGTTATCTGGTGTTTGCATTCTGTAAGAAAAGGAAGATTCATCACCTTATGGTTTTCAAGACTATTCCAAATAATATTTGAAACATCTGATTGATGTTTGCTATTTCTTTTCTTTCACAGTTTGTTTTGCTTATTGGTGAAAAGTGGACTCCACCATATGTTACTGACTTCATATGAGCTTCAAAGTTGAGCAGCGTAACAACTGAGGAGTAGATAAAGTAAAATTGAAATCTTAAGATATGCATATATAATAAAACATGCATTGTTTTCTGATGCATTTTAAATAATAATGACAAATCTTGAACACACCTACTAGGCAAGCCCATTAAACTACAATTCAATTGTCTGACTACATTCTCTTAAATTATATTACAGAAAAACATTTACTGTTTTTTAAATAATTTCACTGCCTTATGTCTTACACAGTTACACATTTCTGCTAAAGATTAATATATTTTTTGAAGACAATATTCCAAACATAGCCCAGCTGATATAATGCCGTCTTTTTAAAGTTAAGCAAATGCAACTGAAAAATTAATTCACAAAGTAATATTGTAGATAGCTCTTGTACAAATCTCCTTTAAATTTTTTTTAAAATAACCTATTTTATTGTCAAACATTTTGTAAATAAACAACAAAGCCTTAGTTTATAAGCAAACCAAATGTCTTATCTGTAAATAAAAAAATAGCATGGCCACTTACATTATAATTGATAGTTTTTGTCTTTCAAGGTGTGCACGTTGTAATAGCAAGGTGAGGTAAGTTGTTATAAAATTGTCTGGAAAGTTTTAAGATCTGTGTTTTTTTTTTTTTTTAATTTACATTGATGTTCTCTGATCACAAACTATGTGAGAGCAGAGGCAAAAAAACAAAGCAGACAGATTAGGAGTAAGCCCTCTAAAGTTCCTGCGACTTGGAGACTGGGAGGAGGAATGAGAAGCAGATGAGGATATAGAGATATTCTGACACTTGACAGAGCCATTGATGGCTTTTTAGAAAATATTTTGACTCAGGGCTTCAGATAACAAATATATATATATACTTTTCCCACATCCTCAAAACCATATGTTGATAGAATTATCATATTCTTACAACTTTTATAGCATAATAGTTTTTGTCAAATATTTTTCTCCTGAATACATGTACTGCTCCTTTTTGGTTCCTCTTGCTATGTTTCATAATGAAATGCATGATCAACAGAAAGCATAGGACCACAGTTGGAGACTGCTGAACACCAAGAGCAAATATAGAGGGCTACAAAGCCTCTTAGGACAGAGCCCTCTTACGATTCCCTTTCCGTGCACTGCATCCTCGAATAGACCACACAAAGATCCTTAAGCCAAAATCCCTCCCTGGTATTTAATTCTAAATGAGTAATTACTGGGTGTGTCAGTGTGTCTTCGGATTCCAGGTAGGCTGGGTGAAGAAGCTCATTTACTGGCTGGCTTTGGAGCGAATTGCACTCTCACACTGATACATACTGAAAGACGCTGTGCTGCTGTAAGAGGGCCACCGAAGAACCCAGTCACTTAGGGGGGACAGACCACAGACAGCCGCCAAGATGTGTGACATGGGGGGACTGGATAACCTGGTGGCCAATACGGCCTACCTAAAAGCCCAGGGTGGTGATGACAAGGAGATGAAAAAACGTCGTCGCAGCTTGTCTCTTCCAAAGCCTGAACAATGTGCTGCAGTAAGAGCTTCCATCGATAAGGACTTTACATTGATATGTGAAAGGCAGCCTATTGGCAAGAAGTTTTTCCGTGACTTCCTGGCAAATAATAAAGATTACAAGCTGGCTGCTGAATTCCTGGATGAGCTTTACGATTGGGACCTGGCTGAAGGTGCAGTAAAAGACAAGGCCCGCACAAACATCATCAACAAGTTTTGCAAGGCTGATTCCAAAAATTTTCTGTCCTTTCTCACCGGGGAGCCTGCTGACAAGTGCAAGTCAGTGACAGATGCCAACTTTGAGGAGGTGATGAAAAGCAAAGTCCAGGAAGGCGTGCGAAATTATCTTAAAGACAAACCCTTCACAGAATACCAGTCCAGCCCCTTTTTTGATAAATTCCTCCAGTGGAAAGAGTACGAGAAACAGCCCATCTCTGACAAATACTTCTACGAGTTTAGGACTCTTGGAAAGGGAGGCTTTGGAGAGGTAAGGATGCAAACTTTGATTCAATTTTAAATCTCTGGTAAAGCAAATGTTCAGACAACAGTTAAGTATTTTTATTGGTAATGACTCTTTAAGACCACCCAAGGCATCATAGTGTTTTCAAGCTCCAAGATATAACTTCCTATTTTCAACAAGATTTAAGGTAATTTACAGGAATATAACACTGCGCAACCTTTCGATCCTTATGTTGGTGCCACAGTGGTTATTACAGTGCTTTTTCTGTGTACTTACATTTTGAAAACTACATAGTTGTATCTGTTTTGAAGGAGATCATTCCCTGCATAATCACGAGGATTTACCTTATCCCAAGATGACCATGAAGTTATGTGACAATTAGGACTTCACCCTTTTGGACTTGAGGAAATAATAGCTAATGCTTTGCAATGTAACATTTGCAAAGGGACAGTGCTCAAAAGTTGATCTTTATTTTAAAAAACAGCAAGTTAATATAGTTATTGAATACTTTGAAACTAAAACCTCGCCAAATTGAAAACAAAATCAGCCTTTTAGTTTACACATTAGTATAACAGTATTCCACATCTAAAAAATGTAGTAGTAAGGAGTAGTACCTGAAAAATTGCAGTGCAAACACAATTGTGTAACTTGCTGGTCAGTAAAAGAACAGTGTAAATTTTAATAGTACTTATTTCAAAAAATTATGTTTTACTTGATATTTGCCATTATAAACACACTATCTTGTCATTTGTTCGGCAGGAAGTATTAAGAATCAAGGGGACCCACAAATGACCCTTGAAGAACCCCATAAAAGCACCATAGCTCTTAGCAGCAAGCTTATACTCAATATCAGGAAGTAGACTGAATATAGGAAGTCCAAAGTTATAAAGAGGCTATTTCGGTATTTAAGATATTAACAGGTATGCTTTAAATTGCATGATAAGTGCAAATACGCAATCATAAATCCAAATATGCTATGTGAACTAAATTTCAGTTTCCTTCAAAGTGTAAAAGAGTGGAAGAAAGACGTATTTCCTGATTTTGAAAAAGAGTATTGGTTCAATCTGCACTGCTCAGGGTTGAAGGTTTTATTTTTGTAATTTGCTGAAAACATTGTTTTAGATAGAGTTAAGTGTATCTTTAGGTTGGTCTGAACTTTGAATGTGACTGTTTGTCAGCTGCCCTACAGGCCTGCATGTCATCTCAAATCCAGTTATCCATGTACTTAGATCCAAATAATTGTATAGAATGTTTTAACACATCAAATTCAAAAGAGATTATTTAAAACATACAATTTCTTCCCTCAGGTATGTGCTGTCCAAGTAAAGAACACAGGCCAGATGTATGCCTGCAAGAAGTTGTGTAAAAAACGGCTGAAGAAGAAGGGTGGTGAGAAGATGGCCCTACTGGAGAAGAAGATCTTGGAAAAAGTTAATAGCCTGTTTCTGGTCAACTTGGGATACGCTTATGACACCAAAACCCACCTGTGCCTTGTCATGACCCTGATGAATGGAGGAGATCTCAAATACCACATTTACAATATAGGCTATGATGGAAAGGGGAATGACAAAGGCATCGAGATGAAACGTGTCATCCACTACACAGGGCAGATCACTACCGGCATTCTGCATTTGCACGAAATGGATATCGTATACCGTGATATGAAGCCAGAGAATGTGTTGCTGGATAGTCAAGGCCAGTGCCGACTGTCAGATTTGGGTTTGGCCATAGAGATTGCTCCAGAAAAGACCGTCACTCAAATGGTGAGTCCACAGAACATTGTTTCAGTTGAAATTGCAAATGCCTCTTCACTTTGAAATGTAATGATGTTTAAAATAAGGGCTTTAAGCTGCACCCTCCCAGCATTAAGCATGCTATGTATGTTAGGGTGCCCAGCTATAAGATGTCAGCAATGTTAATGGGATTCAAAGTATGATTTTACATCAGGATGACAGATGTCCACCCAAGAAGGTCACTATCTATTATTAGAAGTTCTTGACATTGCACAGAGCAGAGGACAGGAAAGGATATTTAACTTGCTCTTTATTGTAAAGCTCATCTTTAAAACAACAAGATGTTGGTCAGGTGTTCCTTTGTATGTTTTTAAGTCACAAAATGAGACTTTGGCAAAAACAATAATACAAAGAAGCAGAGCAGGTCACTGGGTGAAACCTACTTTCTATCCTTGCCCTCACTATGTTCACTTTTCTAGAGAGGAGAAATCTGAGCACAGGCATGTGGACAGTTTGTCAGTCTTGGTGGGGTTTTCACTTTAAATCCGGACAGGGATTACTACTTAAAGATCTGGGAGACTCTGGACCCATTATATAACCAAATTGATCCTTTAGTGACAGATTATAGCATGGGCATTTATAGGCCAATGTTTTGTAAGGGGCTGTGTCTGAAGTCTACTGCTCTCAAATTAGCCACCAGTATATAGAGTAAAGTTTCTCTTTGCATAATGGTTGCAGAAATTAAGTTAGTTCTGCAGAGTAGTTAGCTTGGGCGCATTTCCCTAACTCAACTGGAGTTCCTTCCTACAACACAGTAGAAAGTCTGTATGCTGGCGCTCTTTTTCTTGATGTTCTTGATGTGAGCAGCCATGTCATCAATGAGTTTAGTATTTTGTTTCAATATATGGCTGCACAGGGAGGTTAAGGTCACAATTGTTGGTCAGATCAATAACATAGCTTTAAAAAGTATATTTTTATATGTTTGCACATCTCTACATGATTACCACATATACACTACAGTTATAAGAAAGACTCAGACCAAACAGAAGATCTGAAACAATCTTTGATCATTTTCATAAAATACCCAGTTTATCACAGCCCTTAATTCCAACCCATGACCTAAAAAAATTAAGACCTTTTGAGAAAATGGTTTCCTTTTCAGGGTTTCTTTGAGACTTACTTTCAGTAGCAAAGAGTAAGCTCTCAGTTCCATGAAAGTCCAGTAAGCTCATTATCCAGTACTCTGATGCTCCTCAGCCAGCCAAAACGACTGGGGTAACCTCCTACAGGCAAGGCTGGCTTTGGTTCGTTAATCCTCTTAGTGGCATTACACAAGTCTGTCCCTGATTAGATTGACAGATCCAGGTAAAAACCCATGTTGAATATATTCAGACATGTTAGCTTGCAAACAAGGTGACTTAAACTGAGATGACAAATGAGATCTATTCCTTGTTTGATCCAGATCAGATTAATTTAAGTGATATTTTGTAACTTGTGTGATTCTACATAAGAGAGTTGGGCCTGTTTGAGGAGAGTGTGCAGGTCCTTTATTTGAAATGTTAAACCTCTTACTCACTGATATAGGCATTGCAGTTGCACAAATTATGGATAGAAAAAGAAACCAGGGGTAAAAAAAAATCAGAACTTTGATAGATCTACAGGCATGGTTTCATGGGAATACGTAATGTGTCATATGCTGCATGGAGAAGTTTTGCCAAGTAAGCTACCATATAATTTCAATATTTATTGACATCTGTGAGAAGACATCTTTGATGTCTTTTCACGGTAAGGGATGGATAGATCTTAAATCACCAGAGGGGTTCAGTTATCAAAATTTACCATGCATGAAGACAAATACATATAAATGTATTTATCATTTTTAACAGCTATAGAAATAAAGAGGTTATGATTTACTAAATTGACACAGCCTCCCAACTTTTCAGCTTTGCCAAGATATGCTAACATGCCTTGGCAGAACCTCGGCTCTATCCTAGTTTACAGTTTATGTTCATTGATAAGAAGTCAGAGGAATAGCTGCGTGTAGTCCGGATGTTTCGTATCTCTCACAGTGACACTAGCTCCCAGAAATGGCCAACCTTTATATAAGAGCCTGGACAACTCTGTCAGTGTGTAGACATACATGACTCTTGACAGGTATTAGGCTTAGCATTAGGATTAGGCTGCTGGTTAAAGAGGGTTGAGAGTGGAGGAGTGGCAAGAGAGTGAGCAAGAGAGGGAAAGGTGAAAGTAAGACAGACAGAGACAGAGAGACAACATTATAATGGCTGGAGTAAATCTTTAGTAACTTGGGCTACTGACCTTTGAGAAGACCCTTCTACCCCTCTGCCCTTTACTGTTTCTTTCATCAGGAAGTGATGGTTAACATTGACCATTTCATGTTCATGTCACACAGACTGTGCTTCTCTCTGCAGTTACAAAAGAAAAGAAAGTCAAAGTTTCTAATCATATAAAGCAACTTATCATGTCATAAATACCTTACATACAAACTGCATGTTCAGTACCCTCTTCCGTCTCTTTTCCCCTCCAGGCTGGTACTGGAGCATACATGGCCCCTGAACTCCTTAATAAAACTCCCTACAGGACATCAGTGGACTGGTGGGCCTTGGGTTGCAGTATCTATGAGATGGTTGCTGGCTACACGCCTTTCAAAGGCCCTGAGAGCAAGAAGGAGAAAGTAGAAAAGGAGGAGGTTCAGCGCCGTATTCTCAATGAAGAACCCAAGTGGGAGCACAAGTGCTTTGATGCTAACACCAAAGACATCATCCAGCAGTTCCTCAAGAAGAAAATTGAAGAGCGCCTGGGCATGAAGTAAGAGCTTCTTCCATGCTTTATGCCATAAGGGCGGCAGTTGCTCTTAAGATGCTTTGTGTAGAGGCTAATGACAACATTTTGCAAAAGTGAAAGAACAAAGTGCAAGAACCCAAGCACATTAGAAACTAACCAACAACAACAGCAGAACAAATTTTAAGCAATAGTACCCATTCAAACAACCCAAGCACAAAATAATACATCAAAAAATATATCTAAAAACACAGGCAATATAACATAGACTTCATGGTAACTTGTGTAACTCTGTAAAAATTTTGATTAATTAATCACAAAAAAGCTAATTCATGAACTCTTAATAGTTATAGTTTCAGCCATTCCATGTAATACTTTTAGTTAGAGACTGAATGAAGTAAAATTAAATTATGAAAGTCAGACATGATCAAATAAAAAAAGGTATAACAGTATTTCTACTTGTATTCAATCCTGCCAATGATATACACATTGCTTGATCTCAAAGCCTGTAACAAGCTTTCTGTAGCTCCTTAAAAAGTCTGAAAAGGTCTAGATTTGATTTTTGAGATTTAAGCCGTAAAAGTCTTAAAAAGTCTTACTTTTATCCACTAGAGGTCTAAGATTTTAGAGAGTGTGTTGACTAAAGCTGTTGTTTGACATTTATTTTATTGTTTAAAGGACTGCTTCAGAAAAAAAACAGTGAATTAAGCATTAACCACTTTTATGTTTTGATTAATTTGTGCGCTTTTCCATGTCTGCATCTTTTTTCCTTTCTTTGATGAGAACTGCAAATTGATAACCTGTTAATGAATCAGTATTTTACACCTTGACTTATCAGGTTTTTGTAAATTAACTATCACACATTGTGATTGTGCATTTTGGCACATTCTAGGATTTTCTTTTTAAATACACCACACTTGTGGTGGTTTCTGTATGTTTCGCAGGGCAAAGTGATCTTGATTTTTGACAGTCTAGATCTTAAACAATGTTTGTAAAAGGTGATCTAGAACCAGCTTGTTAAAACTGCACCCACTCAGTCAGGGCAACACATTACTGAGATCATACTGAATCTTTAACAACCAATGTCTTAGACAAACCTGAGCTGCTGCTGCTTTGTCTTTATTTTGTTAATTCTGTTTTTTTTTTTTTTTTTTTTTTTTTTGCACACCTCCTCTGCAGGAACAACATGGAGGATCCCAGGAAGCATGTGTGGTTCAAAACCATCAACTTCCCCCGTCTGGAGGCTGGCCTAGTGCCTCCTCCCTGGGTGCCCAAGCCCAATGTTGTCTACGCCAAGGACACCGGCGACATTGCTGAGTTCTCTGAGATCAAAGGCATTGAGTTTGATGCCAAGGACGATAAATTCTTCAAGGAGTTCAGCACAGGCGCTGTGGCCATTCAGTGGCAGCAGGAGATGATGGACACTGGACTGTTTACTGAGCTCAATGATCCTAACAGGAAAGAAGGTGGAGGAGATCCTGATGACGAGAAGAAATCCGGCACATGTATATTGCTGTGAGAGGCCACATATTTGACATGATTTACCAGTTTTAACACTCAATAAATTGCTTTCTTGGTCAGATGCACAATACACTGAAGTTAAGATGGATGGAGAGAGGTGAGCACATGCATCTATGTGGGTATAGATGAGCAATCCCTCTCACGCAAAGATGCTCATGGTTTAGAGATCTGATGCTCTTGAGGCAAGGTTCAGGAAAATATTGAGGATGCGATGATGTATTTTAAACATCCTCTCTTTGGTTCACAGCTTCCTGTAAATAAGTAATGAAGTAGACTTTCATCCATGTTGACAAAATTACTTGCTAGGGGTAATTTACAATCCTTGATAAGGAATTGAGTCTTAGGCAAGTAAGATGAAGGCCTTTGTGCCAGAAATACTAAATAATCCATTGTAAATAACAAAATCTAAAGAGTTATAAAAAACAATCCCAAAATCTTGCTCCCTTTATTGATACCATCATAAAATGTCACTGTTTTTGCAATAAAGGGGGCTATTTAGAAACAGAGATCATTTCAGTTTGAACATTTCATGCTGTGATCATAAACCTGATCCTGCATATACATCCTGGAGGGTTTCTTCCTGTCTGATGCTGTTACTGTTATAAAGCTAAGAAAAGAAATTGTTGCAGTTGTATGTATTGTAAATAGACTCTTATCTATGCACTGAGAGGAAGGCAAAGATGTAAATTACTTACATTTCAGTATTAATTTAAAAGAAAATGAAGAATACTGAACACCTCATCACTGAGTCCCTCTACTGTTGGTGCTATGAGGCTCAACTTAGTGAGAACTCGGTAGCCCTGGGATGCTGGGAGAGAGATGAGTGCAGAGTTAGCAGTTACTTGCTGCATTTGATGGAGAAACATTTTAGAGGAGTTGGGCAATAAATTCCCGTGCCAGGGTAGGTTTCCCTGATCACAACCCTGAAACACTGTGAAACTTCAGGGCTCTTAGTTTGAGATAATTGTCCCTCAAACTAGCCAGAACCTGAAATAACGAGGAAAACACCCCACTGCTGTGGTTGTTGAGTGGAGTATAGAGACTTGAGTTAGCTCAAAAGAAAGTCTTTGTATTTTTTGTTAACTTATCTCAGGGTAATAATTTGCTAAAGTTTTTGAATTTCCAGATGTTGGGCAGAGTTGAGTTTTTACAGTTACTGTTAATAAGTTATAAATACCTAAATGACACATGTACTTGTAAATATAAGAGGCATTGCTTCCATAGAAATGACAGTTGTAAAGCTTAAATTTCCTTGACTGATGAATTATTTGAATAAATTAAAATATGTCTTTTAAAAATTGTTTCACTGTTGTGATTTTTAAAATTGATGTCTTTGTCTCAATACCTTTGTTAAGGTCCTGAGGCTTTCGTTGCTCGCCTACCACTGGCGTCAGAGAATTGTGCAACGTTACGGATGTTCTCTGGACTAAATATAACAACAGAGAGAAAGTGCTGCTGAGGACTGTGGAGTAAAACCTAAAAATATCAGCTGCATTAATCCCTTTCAGGATGCTGACTACAGCCAGGCTGTGCTCCAGGCTGCCACAAATTGGCAAGTTCAACTCTTAGCTGATAAGGCGATAACCAGTGTTATCCTTTCGCCTTCTTTGCTTAAATCAGCTTCAAATCCCCCTCCTGGTTTTGAGGCATCTCAATGTTACAGCGAAGTGATAGGTTAAACCAGGAGACGGCAGCAATGCTAAGCTGGTAAACCTATTTAAACATATTTTTGAGAGTTTTATTGATTTTGCTAGAATTATGCTGTGTGAATGAAATCAGAACAAAAAATAATAATTAGTTAACTCTGAAAAGTGATGATTGACTGAACTGCTTAGAGTAAATCTGAGCAAATCTGTCTTGAAATTCAAAATAATATTACTTAAATTGGCTCCCTTATTTTAAAATGTACTTGTCTATTTCTAAAACATACCAGGTAAAAGCATGAAAATATCTGCTTTATATCTTTTTTGTGTGTCTAGCAGCACTTGTTTACAGCGGTGTAACTCGAGGACAGTCAGAGTTCAAAAGAAGCAAGGGTGGATTCGGTCACCAGCTAAACCCCGAGAGATTATCTGACATACAGTAGGACTCAGGGACAGGGGACTTGCTGACTGTGAAGGACAAAGCTGCTGCTGCTGCTGCTGCTGCCTCAGGGCATTGTGGGAGCTGATAGATGACAGTGAGGTGACATTAGAGTAGGCAGGTATGATCAGACTACTTTTAAACCAGACTTTGTGGGTTTTTTTGTCTATTGGGCAAAGCTAAAATTGAATTCTTACAAACACAATGATCCACTCATCAATGCTTACATGAAAGAAATAAATGCCAAACAACTAGAAATAAAACGAGACTTACAGAAGAGCTTACCTGGTGTAACACACTTGACACACACCCAACTGATCCTTTACCTGGGTCATTTGAAAGCCAAGAGCTTCGCTTTAGGCTTAAACAGGTGGTTTTAAATGATTAGAAATAGAACAGGGATCTACAGCAGTTACCTCTAAGCTTGTTTCCCAGCAACTTTCAACCGATGTTATGTAAACTGTTGGCACATTTAATCACAAAGACTTGGTGACATTGATTTGTCTGGTTAGAAAAACCTCAGGATGAATACGTGGGTCATGTAAAATGCCACACTGACCTCCTGAGGCCCTGGGGCAGCATTGTGTCTGAGCCACAAAGTTAACAAATGCTTTCACTGTCTGTCTCGTTTCTGGCTCCATCGTGTGGCTGCAGATTTGTGCTACAATGATGGCAAGGATGGGATGGAGAGGAAAGTTCAACCGTGACAGGTCAGACTTCTCAAACTTTCCCAGACCCTTAGGGAAGGGAACACATGGTCTTACTGTAATGTACTTTTTTAGATTTATGCCTCGCTATTTTTAACAGCATGTCTGAGATTTTTTAGGAGATAATGAGAGAGACTGAAATTAATAACGGAGTCTTCATGACTTACAAAGGCAAAGGAGAACATCAGTCTAAGGACAAACTACTCCTTTGTAGGTATTAATACCTAAAACCACTGCAACAGGGTAGTTGTCAACAAAGTGAGGAATTGCATGCTGGAGAAACAGCCTTGTTTTAATGTTTCAACAGCACAGTTTATTGATGAGTAAGTGAGTATGTCAGTAAAGTTCATTCAAATAGTACTGTTTAAAAGCAGACATCACTAAGTGCCTAACAGCAACAGATTGGGAGAATGAACAAATAAAATGGGAAATGAGGACAATAACATACACTCTACTGCATTAAAGAGGCGCATGCATTTTACAAAAGCACACTGAAACAGACAGGGCCTCGAAAGTTTTTGAAAAATTCCCATTGAGTTTACAGCTGTCCCTTCCAGTACAAGGCTGTTCCAGATTTAAGGAGCTACAAACTCCAAAGCAAAGTTTCTTGTAGCTCTCTTTCTAGTGCAAGAAACAACCAGCAGACCATGGTTTGGGAACCTCACAGTTCAACTGAAGTCACAAATCAACAGGCTCATACACACAGCAATGAAGATCATACGAGTCTGCCAACATCCCAGTCTTCAAGACATTTTTCACCAAACCATAATCAGTCAGGCGCAAAGGATCAGTTCAGACCAAACCCACGTTCTTCACACGAGTATCAGGTATCAGGTCCCCTCAGGCAGACGGTACAGACTACCTCTCAGCAGACGCAACCGCTTCAAGAACTCTTTTGTCCCCCCGGTCCATTAAAGCCCTCAACAACACCTTGCATGTGGACATACCTTATTCCTTGTCATTCTGATATGCATTGATTTTTATTGTTATGTACCACAGATGTGCAAAGGGCAATGTTCAATTGATGTGTTAATCTGTGTGTCTTTTCATGGCAGTCTGGGGTGTTTTTAACATGTGCTTTTAGTGAAGTCTGTGTGGTTTTAGTCTAGTTTAATGTATGCGCTGTTTGTTCTTTTACTGCAGTCACTGTACAGTCAGAGGCAAATTTCCCTTTGGAGACAATAAAGTCTCTCCGATCCTATCCTATCCTATATGGGGCAACATGGTGGTGCAGCAGATAGCAGGTTGCTGGTTTGAATAATAGTGATAGTATAATGATAAATTTACAGATAAAGATTACAGTCCTAAATTATCAAACATTTTGTCACGTTAAATTTTTTTGATTTATGTCTCTGTCTCTTTCTTTGTGTGTGTGTGTGCGCTTTGGCAGTAATACTTACCATCTCAAACGGGCTTCAATTGGATCCTATTTTGTACCTATGCTTAACTGTCTTTTGATAACATTTTTAATGTTTTGTAATGTGAGCTTGCACTATAGCTTAAAATGACATGTAATATTTATGTACTCACATAACATGCAGTTTCAAGAATACATCAGTAGATCCCAGCATTTTTAGGCTGATAAACTCTTGCCAGAAGCAGTTTGAGTCCCTTTCATACATTCAAGGTCTGTTAGCTCGAAAAACGACCTCTTTTTAAACCGTGCAAACAGATATCAGGGAGATAAACCCTGAACAAAGATGGAGAAACAGGAATTATATTTCACTGAGTAGGCCATAGTCAAAGACAACAAATGTTTAATTATCTATGAAGTAGTACTCATTTAATATCACCTTACCCCAGTGTTCCATCATAATGACTCCAGCAGTCATGTTTGATAGTGTACCAGTCAGGAAAACAACACGCACATCCCAAAAATATTAAATATTGGGTGCTAAATACAAAAAATAGCAGAAAGAGATAAAGGGTCTGCACGCCAAAAACTTCTTGATAAGTGTATCACAAACAATCTGCAGAACCATGAGATTAACCCTTAATACTTCAGGTTTGAGTTTTGACTCTAATTTGATTGTTAGTCTTTAAATGTTCATCTTTTTCATTTCTGCCATGGGTCTTCAACTAGTTAAAAAAATGTAAAACAAAAAAGGTATGTGGCTAAAATCTTCTTTCAGCAAAGCCTTGATTTAGAGATGGTACAAAATGGACACTAGAATATTTTTCTTCAAAATCACTTTTATTTCACAATTTATTTCATCAGGTCTTAAGGCACCCTGAAGAGATGTTACAAGTTGTTCTTTCAAATGCGGGTTCCTTTTAAGACTGTGTAAACATAGCTTTGAATAAGATAATTTCCTGTAAATCTTTGCTTAAATTATTTCTTTACAGTGCACAGACATTGTGTTTTGTGACAAAAATACAGTGTGAATTAAGTAAATATGGTAGATAGTGTTTATATATATACATTGAAGAGTAATAGATTGGCAGACAATCAGATCAACAGGCTGAAGAAGAGAATAAACTAACAAACAATCTTTGAGACCCAGATAGATATACAGATCACGTATAAGATATACAGTACATAGTTACAGTGAACTTTTTATTCTCGCAACGCTTCCTCAGCGCCTCTCCGCCTTTAAAGTAATTTATACACTGTACCTTCTGTATGTTTGTTTGTGTGTGTGTGTTTGTGTGTGTGTGTGTGTGTGTGTGTGTGTCTCCTCAGCCACCATCGATTCACAGCACCCCGCGAGGTGGAGCGAGACAACTTATCTAGTCCGGGACGGCTCACCCACATGTCGGCTATTGCAGTGGAGCGGTGAGTAGAAACAGGAAGACGGGCAGACAGACGGACATGCAGACAGACAGACAGACAGACGGCACAAGACTGCTGCTGTGGTCCCTTGGACCACAACACAAAGATCTATCTATAATTCCCTAAATATGATAAGATTCACAATGTATTTATATGTAGAAAGGGACTTTGTAATTGGCATTTCATATACAGGGATACAGTGGCTATACTTGATTATCAAGGTACGTACCTATGAAGTCTTTGTGATGTGATAATGTGAATACTCTGGAGATGTGTGCTGAAAATGTTCTACCTTCTCACTTGTACTATACAGCAAGATAAAAATCCTCTCAACAGCGGCAATAATACAGTCGTTCGTACATTTCAGAGAGATGAAAACAACACTCATTTCCTGACAGCAGGAAGATCTAAAAACCATAAAAAAGACGCATCTGCAGTTACACAACAGCTCCAAATGGCTTGGTTGCGATGGCTATAATTTATCTAATCACACCTATGCTGAAAACAAAAAAATGAGGAATGAGCAGTGCAACGGGTGAATGAAAGGTTGGACGGATAGATAGATAGAGGAGCAGAGCCTGTTCGATGTTCGGGGGATGTTTGCGGAGGTTTGGCAAGGAATCATGAAGGAAAGAAAGGTCAGAAATGTCATCAAAGCAACATTCAGTATCTGTAACTGGCTCTTGACTCAACTGCATCAAACTGCTGGGCGAAATCCCCCCAAAAATGCCACCTTCGTGACAAATTTGACACTTCCTTCCCTTTTATTTAAAATTTTTAAACACAAATCCTTAGCAAACTGGCAGCCTCTGCATCAGGTTTCTCCCTTTTTGACCGTCTTTCTTCTCTTTTTACTCGACCACCTTAATCCTGAAGGTGACGCGGCCCAGGAACTTATCCCTGTCGTCGTTGTTGCGGAGGTCGGAGCCCTCTACCCTGCACTCCACCGGCAGCTCTTTGTTGTAGTCCTCCTTGGTGAGCAGCAACTTCACAGCCACCAGGGGCTGCACGTAATTCTCCTGCATGGAGAGAGCTCGTCAATAACACGTCCTTGTGAGGATGTTAGCAGTCCTGAGCTGAGGGGAATACTTACATGGGCTTTCTTGCCATAGTAGGGGAAATACATCTTATCAATACGGCCCTCACTGGGGAAATACTGCATTTGTATCTGGCTGTCCCTCTGCAAAAAGGAGAATGTGTAAGCTGAAGAAAATCATCAAGTAATACTCATTTTATTTCTGAAGTTAACAGCAAATTAGACAAAAAGGACCCAACATCACATGAGACAGGACGCAAAAGAAAATTAATGACCCTAAGATGTTAGCGAAGATTCAAATGAAGTGGATATGCTCATTTGTCAATTACTCTTGTTAGATAACTTAAAAATGGCACTATGATGGGTAAAGGCACCTGCATAATGATCTGTTACATAATAGCAAATGTTAAAACACTCCTACTGGCTTTATTATCTTTGTAATTTACATATAATCTTACCCTAAAGCCGTCAGTGACAGCATGCAGAAAGAAAGAAATCAGACACAAAAAAACAAAGAAACAGAAGGAAGAAATGAAATCAACACAAAGAATAAAAGACTTGTTATGATCACCAAGTGCTATTTTTATGACAGAAATGAAAAGAAAACACAGTACACATACAAGCAAGTGGCAAAAGTTATATCATAGTGTGTTTACTTTGACTGTGCAGTTGATATAAGGGTCTCCGCGGGGCTTCAGGCCAATAATCTGCCAGGTGAGGGAAACAGGACAGGGTGAGTCGGCTGCGTGTGAGGAGCTGAAAATTAATCAACTTAATGTTTTATTTTAGGAACTGTCAGCAAAGCATTCAAGGGATGGAGATTAGGCTCTGTCAGGGATTGAAGAAAGGGCTGAATTTGTATGAAAGCAGGTTTTATTATTCTGAAAGCAGCTCTTTGAAAACATTCGTTACCCTGTTCAGTTTGAGCAGCACGCAGGGCCGTCCCTCAGAGTATCCGAAGTTGGTGTCGGAGAGGCCGGAGCACAGGCTCAAGAAGCCCCTCTTAAAACGACAAGCTTTCTTGGTTTCTCCCTCGGTGTCGTCCTGATTGAAATAATCTCCTCGAGGGCATTCAATGTTCTTCTCCTGCTCAGTGTCGTTATAGCCTGAGAAACAGAGAAGGAGAGAGGATGTAATTTAGATTAAAGGAGTGAGTCACTGGAAAAAAAGATCCATGAGAGGAGAGTGGAATCTGTTTTAATATTCATTTATCCATCCATAAATCAGGGAGGGGCCCACTTACTCTGCAGGAAGGACTCCAGGTGCTGGACATAATGACTGTACTTCAGTGGGTCAGATTTGTTGAAAGTGATGTCCAGTGAATGTGGACGTATCACCAACCCTGCCGGAAAAACAGATAAAACAGCATAAACATGGAGTAAGGTCAAGAACAATCCCAACAAGAGAAACTAATGCACCTCCTGCATTTGAATTGGTCTCAAATTACGCAAAACGTTCCCACTCAGCTGCTAATATCTCACACACAGGAAAAGACTTTCAAAATAGATCGATGCAAAAAGCAGCTGTAATGTTGCACATTATTGTGACGGCAGCTCATTGGCACGAGTATTAATAATGAATGCTTGAAAGAGAAGTTACTGCATCTGAAAGCCCCCCTGTTTTTCCACCCCCTTGAGCTTGTTCTGAGTGTGGAGAGACACTAACCTGGACTGGGCACACGGTCTCGATATCTCGGCACATTGTCGTCCAGAGTCAGCAGCAGCACCCACATGGTCAGAGCGAACATACCGGCCAGGAAACAGTAGAAGACCAAATAGAAGAGCAAGATGAGGGCTGAAGGGAGGTAGAAATGAAAGAGAAATGAGACATAATGAGGAGAAGAGACTTAAAAACAGGTCATGTATAATTAACAACCAGCTTTTTCCACACACAAGCTCGGACAAATGCTTCTTCTCAAAAAAACTGTCATTTGAATGCACAGTCCCTTTGAGGGAAACCATCTTGGATCAAGGGGAAAGCTAACAAATGCGAGGTCTTTTTCACTCAAATCACAACAGATTCAGGATGCACTTCAGTGTTGTATGCCTCTAAAAGCCGATTTTTATCACTGAGGGCTTTGAGACGAACAGAAATCAAGTTAGGAAACATCTGACTCAAAATGGTTCACCAGCATCCAGCCTGCTCAGCACAGATGCCCTCTAAGTTGACAGGAGGAGGGGGGAGAATAAAAAGGGATGGACCCCTGAGCTTCCTGCTGTACATCCCCCCTTTCTCCCACTCCTCTCCAACAGTATCCCACAATGCACCTGCCCAGCGCGTGAAAGGGAGAGAAAGAGGAGAGAAGGGAATCCCATTTGACCTTGACAGGCATGCTAATGTGGGCGGCCATGCAACTGCAATGGAGCATCCCACTGCACAGCAGCACAGGGGCCCAGGCAGTCTGACAGCACCGCGTGAGCCTATAGGAGCCGGGCTGCTGGAGGGTGGGAGGGTGGGTGCTGTGTTACTACCTCAGCGTGGAAATGACCAGGGAATCATTACATAAAAAAATGTATGGCCTGATGAGCTGTGGATTGAGCTGAGGAATGCTGTAGCACAATCATGGATGATTAGGTAATGGGGGTTTAATCAGCGGCTGTTATAATCCAGATAATCCTTTTTATTCAGGTGATAAATGTGGCTTAAAATAAATCTGTGCTGTTTGATTCAGGGTCACTGGTTGGCTATTTCTGCCAATGCAGCAAAGAGAGGCTGGAGCACACCTTTCCTAGCATCATTCATCTCCCTCTTGGTACAGGCTTCTCCTTTACACCTTCATGTAGGCCAATGATGGCTCCTCGACTAAAGCAATATCTACTTGGCTGTCACTGTATCCATCCATGCATAGGAATATAAAGAAGGCTTCACACTACAGGGGAGCACCTATTAGAGCTTTCATGGTGGGAAAATGAAGACGCCACATTAGGTTAGAGCAGCATGAATGTCATAGCACCTCTCATAGAATTGGGGTGAATAAAACGGGGGATTCTTACCCCAGCTGCTGGCCGTGCGACCCAGCAGCTCCCCGGTCCTCGGGTTGTAGATGGAGTCCTTCCAGCTGGACGTGTTCTCCTTGCTGGCCGGTTTATCCTCGGTGCTCGCCATGGTGATGTCGTCTCCCTTTTATTTTGGTGAAATTTTGTTTCCCCCCCAAAAAATGTGCGCTCTCCTCTTCTCCCCTTTTTTAAAAAAAAAATGCAGGAAAAAGGGGGTAGCGGGCGATGTGGTGAGGCAGGCGAAGAAGAAGCCGGCGAGGCGGCGGTGAGTGGAGTGGGCGGTGAAGGGAGAGAGAGAGAGAGAGAGAGAGAGAGAGAGAGAGAGAGAGAGAGAGAGAGAGAGAGAGAGAGATGCTCTGCTGGAACAAAAAAAAATCGAAAGGGAGAAGGTGAGGAAAGAAGAAGAAAAAAACGTGTGACGTGAACACAAGCCCCGCCGTGGCAGCTGATGCAGTGCGAGCAGATGGATGTACATTGGCTAATGACGAGAGACGCACGGAGACGCACCGTTACGCGCACAAATTATAAATAGAGCGCACAGTTTCGCTCTTATCATCAATTATAATATAATGGCTGCGAGCGTAGGGGGCACAGGCCGGGGGTCTCCATTTTACTTTGAAGGCTTTCAGGCTGGGGATCCTTCAGGAAACGCTATAGAAATTATGCAACCGTTCTGCGTGATACCACAGAAATGTGCCTATTTGATGCCTAGTACAGGCCCCATATGCCTGTTTCTTTCTTTCTCTGTGGTATCACGACATTATCATGTATCAGAGTCACTGCAGTTGCTCCTGCGCACTGACTCACCAAAATCATAACCAGTCCAGTAGGCAGGAGCACATTTCAAGAGAGTACTTACACGCTATAGATGTTCTGCTTATCAATCCAGAGGACGCACACACTTATAAATGTTTATATCTGAGAACATATATGCTTTTGATCAGCATATCTGAGGCCCATGAGGATGCTATTTGTGACTGACTGGTTGAGCATAGATATTTGGAGCATTTGCCAATCCTTGTTGCTATGGCAATTCAGCACTACTGAAAGAATGTGTGTGTATGTGAGTGTGTGAGAACGAGAGGCAGAGATGAAGAGAGTTACAGTTTTGTGTTTGTTGATGTGTTATTGCCAAAATTATTGATGTTTTTTATTTGTACTTATTCATGTACATAAGTATATTGTATTTGAATAAACCCCTTGAGATGCCATCTCGTTTTATAGGGGATCCAGACTTACAAAAGTACTTTGCCAGAGATAACAATAAAACAACAACAATCACAAAAAACCAAACGAAGTAAAAACAAAACATAACAAAACACAACAGTGAGCAAAACCATGAGGGCTAAAGCAGCCACAGTGCAGGGGTTTGATCCATACAACAACAAACCGTGACACTATAAATGATCAGAGCACTCCATCACAATGTGAGAAGAGTATTTCTTAATAAATAAATGACAAAATTGCTCTAATATTAAGTGATTTTTTCAGTATGGCAACAGCACCCTGTCTTTTGTTCAATATTCATTAACAATTCAGTTGTTGAGCTTTTGGCCTTTTTTGGTAGGAAAGTGGATAAGGACAGAATGGATGAGAGAGACTGAGGAATGACAAAGGAGCCACAGGTCAGACTCCAACCTGGACTGCCCACTTGGAAGACCACAGCCTCATGATATGATATGACACCAAATTGCTGGGTTATTTTCCCCTCAATAAAGACATTGCAGGTTTATTCATTCATTTTTTTTGGACTTGTTGGCCTATATCGAGAGTGGAGAATCGGTGGATAGGCTTGTAAAGGGGAGTGGAGAAACGGGGAAGACACAAATGGGCCTAAGGTTGGATGTGAACCCACATGAGATGAGAGTTTCAATATAAGGTTAGTACACAGTTGAATCCTCCTTTGTCAAACTGGCACACCCACAGATTTATAACCCTCACCAAGGAGGTTATGTTTTTGTTACAGTTTGTTTGTCGCTCTGTTTGTGAGACAGATACCTCAAAAAGTTCTCAATGAATTTGGACGAAAATTTCAGGGAATGTTGATCATGGCACAAGGGAGAAGTGATTTGATTTTGATGGTGATCTGAATATGGACGTAGAGCCAAGAATTTCTAAAATGGTTTGTTAAGATCACAAGATAGGGCAGTTTTCCACATTTTGCTGCAAATGTTTTTTTTATGTATCACAGCTACTGTGCCTTCTTTAAAGATATTTTTACTTTAAGACTTTGGCATCATTAGTCATGAATCTTTCCAGCTAATGAAACTTTAACAGTAAAGTTGAATTGAATTGATAGTGGCAGAGAGAGAGAAGGTAGTAGTTTTAATTTCACCCAATTCATACATCCCAAAGTATATATAGACAGTTCACTTGCACACAAATTTACATGTGATATGTAATTACCAGTGCATTGGTCCATCTAAAACCTAATGTTTCTAAATGTTTCGTATTTACTGCGCTTTCTCTCCTGATATTTTTTTCTTTGATGCTTTGGCAACATTGTTCCTGAAACTTTCATGCCAGTAAAGTCCTTTGACTCAAATTGGATTAAATTGAAGGGGGAGGGGCAGAAAGCGAGAGAGCATAGTGTGCACTGTAGACAGATGTGTCAAAGTTAGCTGAGAACATCACTTTTCCTGAGGGTATAGGGCAAAGCTGCCATCTTATTCCAGCTGTTTTACATTCTCATCAATAAATGAGCTTCACCCGCAGAATAACTCTCTAGTTTGATACATATCCCAGCCTCTGCTCCGCCGCTGTGTGCAGCACGTGTACTGCATGTCGTGCCACTGACTGAAGTGAACTGAACTGAGAGAGATGGAGTGAGGTGCTCAGGCAGCAGGGGGAGAGGCTGAGACGCTGACTGGAAGAAGGAAAAAACAAGACAAAAGCTTAACTTCCAACCCCCTGACACTCCAGAGAACAATCCCAGTGTGTCACAAACAGCAGTGAGAGAGAGAGAGGGGGAGTTATATAATGACCCCTGATGCAGGGTTCAGCTCATATGGGGGAGGGGGACCAGAGCGGTGGTCGCATTGCATCTAGTTCCTGCTGTCAGTTTGAATTTGTTGCAAAGCAGGGTCCACCACAACTCATACAATGTGGTTACCAAGCACAATACCAGCACACACACTCTCTTGTACACACACACAGCCATTTTACTGATTAGTGCAAAAGCCGGCAGCACTGATTCATGGTCTACTCCTGTCTGTCTCACTCACTCCAGCACATTTTTCTCTGTGAAGGCATCCCACTGCAAGCCAAGCCCACTGGAGGAAAAAAACCTGCCCCTGTTTGATTGACAGGCGGAGGAGGAGGGGTTAATGCAGAAAAGCTTCACTGTACAGATCTGTGTGATGTACACAAAAACTATTTCTGCTCTTCTTCAGCAGGGACAAGCTCACAATCCTCTCATTGTTTGGGAAATCCCCCTTTCTGTGCACTCAATTAGCGCCCCCTTCACCATACCAGCACCATGAGCAGGAAAACACACCCCATTTGTTCTCAGTCACTCCATCCGCGAGCTGCCATAGCAACCCTCACAGCCAGATTGGTCACATCAATAGCAAGCAATCCCTGCACTCATCTGAGCAGCCTGTGTTTCTGATAATTCCCCAGGCACAAGACAAATGACATTTCCCTAGAGTGCATGAGGAGGTAAGATCCTTCAGACAGCATCTGTTTGCTCACCCTGTCGGTGGCACCGACTGTACTAAAACACAATCAAATTGGCACACGCAACTCCTGATCAGTCATGTTTTTAATACCCAAGTTGTACAAAGTCAATAATTTTTCCATGCGCCTTGGTAACAAAATTAAAAATGAGCTCATATTTCCCTGCAGCCGGGAATAACATTTGCCATTCAAGAACTGAATGAATTACAAAGTGTTAAAAAAACAGTGCTGAGGTGTTGACTGATGAATTATTCATAAAACACTTTGCATAACAAACATTTTAGAAAAATATTATAGTATTTAAACAGACAGAAATATTTAACAGCAGGAAGACCACATCTAGAATAATTGTCACAGTTATATTTCCTTAATAATTTGTGAGCATTTTATCAAAACACAATGAAATTTTTAGAGTTTGTCATCAGAGTTCATCAAGTCAAGTAAAAGACTTGAGTCATAACATTACAACATTTTATCATCACAGCTGAAATGCACCCATAAACACAGACTAACAAGTCAAATTATGACAACAAAACAGAATCACACTGATTCTCATGTATCCTATTCTGTTTAAGGCCATTTCCATTCATAGTTAAATTCCTGATCATCTTGATCTTAAGTAATACATTAATCAATGTAAACATCTACACCTGAAAATTACTTAATGGCTAATTTTAAGAAAACATGGATTTATAAAAACTGTTACAGCAAAGTAGAGGTAAAAAGAGGTTCTTGATCAGGCAAATGCTCCTACAGGAGGTCCTTGTTCACAGTCAGGTTGAATTATCAGTTTTTGAAAATCCTCAGCTGGTGCGTTTACATGCGCAGTTAATTTATGTTAAGGTTATAGCATGTTCTTCATCTGTCTTTCACCTTATTACTTTCTTTGTCCTAGAATACTTGCATGTTGTACTGCTCATTACTGTGGACCTGCTTCCTGTTGACAGTGATGAACTGCTACGTCAGAGAAGCTATGGACAAATTTTAAAGGGCTGTGGCTTTCATACATATTCTACACCTCTGGCCCAATTATGATGTGTAATATCCTTCAGGTTTAAAGTGGTGTTCAAATCGAGGTGATAATGCATCTTTCACTATACCAAGCATTTCTGTTAGTCAACTTATAAGTCAAGAGTGTTGAACTGAAATGACCGCACATCTGCAGAACACCATGTCCAGTTCTACTGTTCAACTTTGTTACCCAAGGACTGGAATTAAAACCAGTTCCAGCTGAGAACCAGTGAAATTTAGTTATAAAATTTGCCTCTCTGCTTAAAGCAACAATATGTAACTCTCCCACCTCAAAAAAGTAGTTTCAAAGTCAATATAATGATTGGAAGAATCTCAACAGAGGGGTTTGTCTCATTCTGAAACTACTGTGGCTGAAGCTGTAGCATCTACGCCAGTCTCTGTATGAGCAGTCCTGCTGTCATCTTGCTTGTAACTTCAACCTCTTCCTGCTTTAAAGGATGCTGAATGAGCCGAGCACAATTGTTTTAGATTGGAGCTTGGCAAGATGGACCTGCCTGATTACAGACACTGAATCAGGCAGATCCAGCTGCACTGCAAAGTTATGTTGACTGTGCACTTACACTCAACTGGTCACAAAACCAAATTCTTACATTTGCTACTTTAAGAATTCCCTTTAACAACAGTTACATTATGAGGCAGTCAGCACTGATAACAATGAAGTCAAAGAAGGAATCATGGGTGTTGCTTACATGAGCACAATATACTGCCAACAACACAGGTCCCTGACACAGAAAACCTGCGTACGTCTGCTTTAATTCTGCAAAGAAATCAATAAGAGAACTGATAAAGCATGGGACTGATAGGTAGAATTGATTATGGGTGTTAATAAAATCTTCTAAATTCCAATCCATAGCTTTACTTACGTGCGTTAGTGCAACTTTCATGGTTCTATGAAGTACAGTTTTATTTTGACAAATATGTTAACATGCACTTTATATGTCCAATTTTGGCCAAACATTTTGTTTCTGCATTTCAGCGTACTGACAGGGATTTGTGTGAGGCATTCATGAAACAATTAAATCCAGAGGGATTCCCAAATACATGCAGATTTTTTGTTCCAGTTACAAAGCATCACTAAAATGAGTAATTATCTTTAGTTTGCACACCAGTTCAGGTTGTGTGTTTAGTTTAATGACAATATGATTGATTTATTTTCTTTACTCTTTCTGGACATACAGCTAACCAAATAATTTCCCCCAGATTTCTTAGCATAAGAGCCAATTCTGTTTTCCTCCCTCAGGATCTCAACTATTTTAAGTCACTGTCTCAAGATAGCATTGTTGGTTTACTGTTTAATTTGAGAGTTTGTTTTTCAGGCTCTTGACAAAACATTTTAAATATATTTGTTATCGCAGGAAACCAGCTTTTTTATCCCAAGGTAAGAGAACAAAAGAGCAGAAAACCAAATGTTCTTGCTATCTGTTTCTGTCAGATGTATAGAAGGCCACCAGTAGTGGTTATTTTTTTGTTGGAACACTTAAAAGAATTCTTTAGTATAACACTGTTAAAACAAAATGAAGATGTACAAAACCAGCTGAAATGCTGCATTGTAACTATTCTGTTTCCTAATCAGAGCTCTTTAATCTAGAGGTGTTTTAAAGGGTCAAGCTTTGTCTCTTTTTTCCTCAGAGCCACATGTATGAATGTAATATCACTGATTTGAATGGCTGCTCATTAGCATGTGGCATGTGGTTGCTATGGCAGAGTTCATAAATCAAAAATCTGTTAAAAAAAAAGAAAAAAAAAAAAACAGTCGTTAGCGCCCTCATGTGGAAAAAAGTGCAAGTATTATTCACTGTGGATCACTACTGTAAAATAAAGAGGTATCATTTGCTGGAAAATGCTGTCAAAACAAAGAATCTCAAAGGACTGCTACGACTGAGGAAACTTATGACAGACAAAATACATGTAGAGGACTTACTGTAAAGGTGCTGACAGAAGTCAACTCTGTATGGACCTTTAATTTTAAAGTTAAGAAAAGTCATTCAAAGGAAATTTTCACTTGACCCAGAGTACATGTTCAAACCCTGTTGTTTATACCAGTGTGTTTCCAGTTTTAAGTCTTGTTGTACCAGTTCATGGAGCGCTTGAGAGCTCGCTCCCAGCTCTGCAGGACAGGGAGGTATTCTCCATTTGTGGTTCCTGAGGGTTGAGACATTTGAGGTTCTCCTCGAGGCAGGAAGACTTTGTCAGTGCTCTGTAGCTTCTTCAGCTCTTCTCTGGTCTTCCAGAAACCTGAAGAGACAAAGAATGGATAAAAAAGGTACCACCATGAACAAGTCAACTTCATTTATGGAGTGAATTGCAGTTTTATTGATGTCCTTTTCTAAAGTCAGTTGACACTCAAGCATCAGCTCCCCATAGACAAAATTTAGTGGTAAAAGAAATTTAGTATTTAGTTGACCATACAACTGATATAGTTTGTAGTTTGCCACATCTAATTTCTTTATAACAATATTTGCAGGCTAATCACTTTATTTCTCATGAAGCATAAATAAAGGTAGCTTGAGACACGTGCCCTTAAAGCCTCTGTGCTTTAAGGGCACAGAGGCTACCACATGACTGGATACTGGCTACTAATTGTGAAAACTTTAAATGTGCAACAAATTGTACAACCCCCTGATTTTTACTGACAGATGTCACGCGACTCAGCCTGCAAACTCCACCTGTCTCTGAAGTTGCTGCTGGGGAAGGCTATGCCAACCTTTGTGAATAATTTTAAGCAGCTCATCTATAGCTGTTATCTAGTAAAGACTCCTAAAACGTTCTTGAAAACATTTAGAAAACTGCCCCTGGATCAGTTGTTCACATATAAATCACTACTATTACTATCAGACAATGGGTCTCAACAGGGTGGGATGACTTTCAAAAGAAAGAAATTATTGTGACACAGGTAGAGACAAACTCAGCTATATGATGCTATACTTAGCATCATATAGTTAATTCTAGTTGATAATCCATAATGACTCTCTCAAAGAATCAGTATTAGTCTTTTTGCTTGACAGTCCCCTCAACAATCCCTTCCACTTTGCTCTGTATGTCTTGTAAATCAAGAATGTCGTGCTCTCATCAGCAGCAGTCGACACAAATTCTAACAGAGGAGTCAAAAATGTTCTCACGGCAGACAGGGGGGCAAAATTGCAGCTTAATTATCAACAACAAAACATTTAGTGGCTGGAAACACCAGAAACTTGCAGGAGCACCCATCAATGTGCCATTGCATTGAATATCAGGAGTGACATGTATCCGACATTGTTGCTGCTGAAAATCTATATAGGCCATCTTTTGCCCACACAGAAAATTCACAGGAATCTATAGGAGATTCATAAAAGAATCAGATCTATAAGCAGATTCTTAATAGCGCTGGTATCACTAAAATCTTATCAGTTCCCATCCCTAGCTACAATAACAACATTTGCCTTGATCTCAGTAGTTTTACACAGTAGTTTAACACTTCACTGACTCAACACAAAAACAGAGAAATGAGACTAATGGCACAGTTTCATTAAGTGAACAGGGATTGTACATCCGGCATGCATAGTACAGAATCCAAACACCTCTGCCTTCGGACTACCTTAGAATTTAATTTTCCTGAATATATTATTTTGACTCCTTTTTATAATTACTGCTGACTGCCCCTGGCGAGAGTGAGACGTCCTTGACTTGTAGGGCATGCAGAACAAATGGGGCTTTTTTAACTACGTGGTATGGACTTGACTTGGCTAGACTTTACTTGTGTTTGGTTTTCCATGGGGATTGTACCTACTACCCAGCACAGTTTTTTTGTATCACCTAAAGTTGGGTTCCAAGAAGGATAAGCCGAGACTAAATGTGATGTGGTGATGCTGCTAACTGCTGATTGGTTTGAGTATCAACACAGGTGTAGGGTTTTGATGTGGAAATGAAATGCCCTCCATTGTCAGCTCCAGGATATTATATGACTTCCCGAACTCTTTTTGCCTATATAGCATGTTGCTTTATTGCTTGCAACCATCTTTGCAAAAACAAAATGTTTTTGTAAAAAATCTCCTAACTGTTACAAAAGCCACAAAGGGGCCTGCAGCTCTAAATCCCTTTGTTTCCTCCTTTGTTTTTGTTAGTGTGCATCGCAGTTTCTCAAAGCCACAGAATGACATACCCACCTACCTTAAAGAGGTACTGGTACAGACCATGCTATAATGGAAAACGGAGCAGGTAGTAACCAAACCATGTAGCCAACCCGGGCCGAAAAGATACCACAAATGGAAAAGCAAAAAAAGTCAAAGGAATTGACGCAGGCATTGTTAAGTAAAAAGACTAATGATACTGGTTCCTTTCGGGAAATCGTTTTTTTAATTCTCATCCCATACTAAAATTGAACTGACACTGGAATAAAACGTAATGCATGTAGAGAAGCTTCTTTGAGAAAATGTTGAAATAGTTGGATTCCGTGGGTTGAAAAATAAGTATGTTGCTAGAAAATAATACAAACTTGTTTTCATTGCAATTTAAGTTTAAAAAGTTTGTGTTTTTGTTATCCGATTTGGTTGCCATTTTTCTTCAAATATAATATAAAAATAGGAATACTATACTTGGAAGTTGGGATATATATATATATATATATATATTTACAAACAATAAATAATCACACTTAATTCAGTTCAAACAATAACCTATTAAATACAGAAACAATGAAAAGGTTTTTACAGGGGTCTGTGTAGTTCAGGGAGTCATATATCCTCTCCTTGATCTGCATCCTGATCCACTAAAAACTAATCTTCCTCAAACAGTTTGTTCCAATTAATATTCAGTCATTAGCACCTTCTGCTTTGGCCCGTTATAAAACAACAACACATCCATCTTCTGTGTTTGATTTAATTAAATCCTGACTAATGTATAATTATCTAATTACATAATGTGAATAATTAAATGGAAAACAGGTTACATAACAGAGAAACGCGTTTCTCTTTCCTTATTCTGCAGGTTCCAAAAATAAAACCAGGACTTTTGATGCTACCTTTTCAAAATCAAGCTCAATGTCATGGCTGAGTATTTTTATAGATTTTATAGAGAAACAAAAAAAAGTTACATCGAAGCATTTCAAAGAGCAGTTTTTCATTTGATCTCTACATCATAAATCCTCACATTACTTCTGTTATTAACCTGCAGCTCAGAGGACATCATCGTTCTTTATGTGCTGAGCAAAAGCGTGTGTGTGCATACCAACTTCTAGTCCAGCAACATACGCGGCGCCTAAACACGACATTTCACTGTGTTCAGATCGGGCCACCTTTCTGCCGAACAGATCTGCAGTCAGCTGCATGACGAAATCATTCGAGGAAACACCTCCATCCACCCTGAAGAAGGAAAAAAAGGAATACTCAATTACATGGCAACTCACTTACTGTAACAGCATCAGGGCAGAAACATACACCCATGATGCATTGCCAATAAAAACCGGACTGGACTGCATTAATAGGGGCAGTGTACACAAGAGAGCTCTCAGTTACACCCTGCTGGCTTAAGTCCAAATCCTTCAATCAGATTTTTCAATGTAAGCTTGGAAACCAGAGACCTCGATGTGTACACACAGAAGCAAATACAGTCAGATGTAAATGTACACAGCAGGTAAACAAAAACCTGTACCTGATCTTTGTGACGGAAATACGAGTTTCTCTCTGCATTAGCTCGTACAGCTGCTTGTTTCTGCAAAGACACAACAATAAAAGTTAGTTTGATTATGGGCTGTGGCAGACAGGAAAAAACTGCACCCTGCTGCACAGAGGTGCGAGGCTGTGGGTGTGGTCCAGCAGAGGAGCCAGAGCTGACTGCAGGCACCTCTGACCTGAGAGAGTGTGTGAGGGCAGACAAAGGAGCTGATGCATGGAGGAGAGGTTGGAGAAAGCTGGAGGGAGTGGGGTTTTTTTGCCAAACAGGACCAAGGAGAACAGGGGAAGTACAAGAATATCCAGGAGTGGGTGACTGTTTTTTTCCTTTTTTGCTCAGAGGATTTATTCTTTGATTCCCTGGGAGCCTCCCGGTGTTTGGTAACCCTGCCTGTGGCCCTTGTTTTCTCCAACTAATAACCTGGACAGAACCCATCTTCAACCCATGCTTCCCTGCTCTGCATACCCCAAGTTATTGCAGCTCTCTCTCTCTCTCGCTCTCACACACACACTCGTGAACAGATCCTGATGTGCATTATTAATTACATTTGGTGTTTTTTTATGGGGTTAAAATTTTGTGACTTTTGACTTTTTAACTAATGAACACTTTTGGACATTTTGAATCTTGGTACTAAATAACTTTTCTTGGACAATTTTGATCAACTTTAGATCCTCTGAAATTTTTGGACTTGTTTGCTTATCTTGTTCGACCTCTAAGTTTTGAATGGAACTGAACTGTAATTGATTTCTTTCTCTCAGTTTCTCTGATTGCAATTTGCTTATGGACTGAATTATGTTTGAAACGGTGCAAGATAAACTTTATTTAAATTTTCTTTTGTAGTGTGGTTTCATTGAGCACTAGTCGTCCACCCTGGGAATGATTTTTTTTTTCTAAAACTACAGATTTATTCATCTGTCTGGCGCCCAATCAAGATCTATTTTAGTATTCTGGCTCTCAGTAACACTACAGGGCCTACACAATTCAAGAAAAAAATGAAACATGGGAGCACATTGATTAATATTTTTCTAGATCTTTTTGGAGCTTTTTGCTTTTATTGAGATGGTGGACAGAGTTGGACACTGGAGCTTGACCTGAAGAAAAGCAAAACAGGTCAGAACTGAACCTGAGCATCCATTCATACAGTGTACTGACATGACCCTCTTGGCCATGGGCATCTCCTGCTCTATATTTGCGACTATAACCACTGTTTGCTTCATGGCCCTCCTGTGAAGAATCATTCTTTACCACTGAAATGCCACAAATGAATCTATATGTAACTGATAGCTCCCAATAACTAAATCAAAATGGTGTGAATTATGGACAGTATACTCCAGTCTCTAAATGTTCACATGTTGTGTGAGAAAGTACTTCTTAATAGTATACTGTCATTTTTGTTTCTTATTGAAATAATTACATCCACAAATGTTGTTTTCCTTTATTATTCTTTAGTTTTTGTTCTTTTTGTTAGCTTTAATGTGTTTTGGTGTTTTCAAAATATTGTTTTACTATTCTTGTAGTCTTGCAGTTATTTTTTCTAATTTTATAGTTTTATAGGGTGCAGTGAGTAGTGCTGTTGCCTAATAGATAAATGGTTGCTGGTTTGATTCTCAATCAGTCAACGCTCTTCCTCTGCATGTGTGGAGAATTTCTCCAGCTACCCCGGCCTCTTCCTACTGAGTAAATGCATGCTTGTTCTTAGGTGAACTGGAGACAGTAAATTACCCATAGCTGTATTGTGACTGGTTGTTTGACTCTTCATGTCAGCCCTGTGATTGGTTGGCCACCAGTCCAGGGTGTACCCCACATCTTGCCCAATACCAGCTGGGGTAGGGTCCAACAGTTTCCAAAGCCAGAGAAATACGAACTCAGTTTTTATGTTCAGAAAGTGCTTGAGCCGCCATCACAGACAGAACTTCTTTTTTTCATTGTGGCCACAGAAAAACTCAATGTTACATCAAAAGCCCCTTTTCACAGTGCCCTTACGCAAAAGCATCGCATCAAGGCTTTGTCATCTTTACACCTTTAGACATTCACATTAATGCTGTGAAGCCTTAAAACCTGTGTCAATTCAAGCTGCTGTTAGGCTTGGATTTGTGCGACATGGTACATGCCCCCGCAGCCACACAAAGGCAGCGACCGTCCTGTGGGGGGTTCTCAGGGAGTATGGGGTACCAGACCCCCTGATACTGGCCGTACGTAAGAACGAGATCGCAGGTACTTTCTCTGGCATTATTTGAAGTTAATCCCTGGGATGGAAACATTGGCTTGTCCTCAGGTAAATGCACCTCATGGTCTGCCGTGAATTGATGAATAGAATCCTCAAATTAAAAAAAGTGGTAATCTGAAAAGCAGCTGGCATTATATCTACAGTCTCTGGTCAGTCTCTTTCGATAACTCTTGCTCTTGTTTGGGCCTGATTTTTATATACAGTGCATTCAAAAATGTGAGGACATTTTTTAGTTCTTTAAGCTTAAGAAATCTCACCTGAAGGCAATGGACTCCAGGATGGCTCGTACTAGGTGACATTTGGTGGTTGAAGGTTTGAGGCCCATGAGGGAGGCGCAAGCTTTGGGGTCGTTCAGAGGAGCCTTTAGTTGAATAAAGCAAATAAATGTTAAAAAACAGTTCTTGTTTATTGTGGACTTAAATAAAAGCTCAGCAGTATGTGTTTGTAGAGATTACAGCTTCTCTGTTTGATTTTACAACAACCACAAAAATATGATATCACAATCACATCTTGTAAAGTTCATAACTATAAACATCCAGGACACAAACTTACAAAGGCTTGATCACAATGGAGGGCAGAGAAAAAAAAAAGAGACGTAACAATGTTACAGATGGACAAAAAATGTTGGAGAATCAAAGTACCTTTTAACTTTGAGTAAACACTAATGTTTTTAAGCCTTGGGTGAAAAACAAGGATGTCACAATCCAGTGTCAAAGATCGCAGTCGAGGCAGATACAGGTTATTCTGCTCTGATCTAAACAGACAAACTGAGTGTAGATGTGCCATGTCTGATTCTGTGTTTTACGTTGCCTGTCAAAGTGCTGGAAAGCGTTTTTTGACAGTTGATAAATGATATTTATTCTGCTTATATAAAGCCCAATCCTTTTGACCTACATACATTTGAATACACTACAAACACAAGACATGTTCAAACTAAAACTTTTTTGCTCATATTCACACATTTTTAATTTGATGCCTGCAGCATGTTCCAAAAAAGCTGGGACAGGGGCATGTGTACCACTGTGTCACATCACCTTCCTTTTAACGACACTCAAAAAGCTTTTGGGAACTGAGGACACAAATTGTTGTAGGTGAAATTGTGTCCCACTCTTGTTTGATGTACGACTTCAGTTACTCAACAGTCCAGGGTCTCCGCTGTTGTATTTTGTGCTTCCAAATGAGTCACACATTGTCAATGTGAGACAGGTCTGAACTGCAGGCGGTGCAGTCTTGTACACGCACACTTTTACTACAAAACATACTATTTTGGCTTGGCATTGTCTTGCTGAGATAAGCAGGGACGTCCCTGACAAAGACGTTGCTGGGATGGCAACATATGTTGCTCCAAAACCTGCATGTACCTTTCAGCATTAATGGTGCCTTTACAGATGTGGAAGTTACCCATGCCTTGGGCACTTACACACCCCCATACAAGCACAGATGCTGGCCTTTGAACTTTGCACTGATAACATCTGGATGGTCCTTTTCCCCTTTACCTCTGAGGACATGACGTCCATGATTTCCAAAAACAATTTGATATGTGGACTCAGACTGCAGCCCACTTTTACACTTTGTGTCAGTCCATCTCAGATGAGCTCAGGTCTAAATGTTCCGGCGGTGCTTCAGAGTGTTGATGATATATGGCTTCACTTTGCATGGTTGAGTTTAAACCTGCGTTCGTAGCTGCAGCAATAAACTGTGTTAAGTGAAAATGGTTTTGCTGAGTGTTCCTGAGCCCACAAGGGGATCTTTTACAGAATGTTGTCTGTTTTTGACATAAACCAGGCCATGGAACAACAAAGGTTGGGGACCACTGACTTAGACTGTGAAAGTGGTTCTGTTTATCAGATGTTATAAATACTCAAAAGCCAAGATGTAAAATAAATCTTCTGGCTGTGTATTTTTTTTAATTCTAGAGCCTAAAAAGAGCATCAAGTAACAATGTATGGCTTTTTTTGTAACTCCGAAGTAACTGCAAGAAATTTAACTGTTGTAATTTTTAATTATATTAATCTGATAATATAAAATTCCTTCTGAGATAAAATATAAAGGTAACTTACATGTATTTCATGGTCACTGTACAGACATATTTCTTTAATTTGAAGGTACCATCTTTGTGGTCCCTGAAGGCCACAGTGCAAAAGAATTAAAGGCTCCTGTAGTATTTTGAAGTAAATACAAGCAGGTCCACACATGCATGTGAGGGCTGAAAACTAATATTAGCTGATTTTTACAAGTATCATCACAGTTTATATTTTGGGTGAGATGAAAATCCCTTTTAGGGAATTCTGGACTGTTTTCTGGAAAGTGACAAGTTCATTTGCTGGCCTTTGTATCTGTAGGAGTAACTGGGTTATATAACTGAGTTTCCCAACTGGGATTAATAAAAAATATATTTTTTTCTTCTTTTTAAAGATCTGAAGAACCCAAGAGACAGTAAAATAGCAAACAATTACGAGAGGATGAAATATTTTGAAACTTCTGAAATGTAGAAAAAGGGTGGATGCTGGCTGGTTTAGTCAGGGTTCCTTCACACTCAAATTCAGAACTTTTTAAAACCTTATGATAAGGCTGGGCAATATGGCCTGAAATTAAATCCCAGATTTTTCCTAACAATATTCAATTTCTTATCAATATGAGTTTTTCTCCTATCAAAGAAATAAAACATCTATACGATACAGAAATTACATAAACAAGTTCTGCCTTAATGTTTTCAAAATATGTCACAAAAATAAACTGAATTGTCCTCTTGGAAATAAAGTGCATGTTTTTATTTTGCTATCAAAGGTACATTACATAGTTCGGAAGAAGGCCTTAATGCCAAAAGCTGAACTTTGTTCACAAAATATTATCATAAAATTCTCTTTTCAGTATTTAATCCAATTAAAGCCTAAAAATGTGCCTATGCAAATAAAGAATGGCAGGACATGGTGAGTCTTTTTGGTATTTCTGTCTTCAAACAATGCAACATCTTACAAAGTGATTTTGTATCTCTGTTGGAATTTAACTTGGGAATAGCTTTAAAATCTGGGAGTCATTGGGGGGCTAAATAAGTGACAGAGGAAGTCAAGCAGAAAAAATCTTGATTTTTATTTTTCAAATCTTCCAACAAAGAACAAGTAGCAACCAACATAGGTGTGGTATATTAACCAGTTTTAAAGAGGTCACATTTTGCCCTCAGGCTCATCAGATTCATATAATGATTTCTGATGACTGTTCTCAGTCACTGATGTTGAAAGAAACATCTAGTCTTCACTGACAGATAAGCCCTGATAGTGCTGTATTCTCTGTGTCTGAGACGCTCTGTTCGGCTCCCTTCCCCACATGGGCCCTGTCCGCCCTGATTGGTTTACAGGTCACCTCTGTGGTGATTGGTAATTTCAGCACTGCTAAGCACCATGCTGTCAACAACTCTACATTCATTCTGATGACTATGCTCTACTCTGGGCTTGCTACCGCGAGTCAATGTGCTTGAACTGACGACGAAAAAATAGTAGGATGTCACACTGGCAGACCCTGTGTTTCGTTTAAAAAAGTGCTCTATCACACTGAGGACACATGTAAAACTCACCCAAGGGCATATAAAAAAAGCATGATAGGTCCTCTTCAAATTACTGTTTGCTGACATAAAGCAGCTGCTAGATAGCCCAAAATAGAATTGACAAAGTCTGTCTTGGTTAACATGCAATCTAAAATTAAAAAACAAGACATTTTAACACTTTTAATTAACTTACATTTCCCTGATCAGTTTCAAGTCTGTCAGAGATTTTAAAGGACCTACAGTATAGTGTGTTTGATTTCAATAACTTTGACGAGGTACAAGCATGAACTCTGATATGTGGGAAAATACTGGATTGGGACGTCCTCTATGAGCATGATTCTGTAACCTTTAAACTACAACCTAACTTAACACTGGAAAAACCAACATATATATAGACATACGTGTGTACTCATACAGATGTACCTGCAGGCCACTGAAGGAGGGAACAAAACACACTCCATCTGAGTCATTGACGCTGTACGCCATGGCGCTGGTCCCCTTGACATCTGAGAAGAGCTCTGCAGTGGCACACGCAAACGCACACAAAGAACTTTCTTAACTTCAGCCATTGTATTTTTAAGTTGACCTTAACTGAGACAAGCAGCCCCTTTCCCTTTGCTATAAAAATGAAAGTAGAGGTAGCCACCAGAGTTATGCTGAAGCACTCAGCACTCACCCAGCTCTTGTGCCCATTTAATGGCTGTGCCTGTGTCTGCTGAGTTTCCCTCGGCGAGGTACACCACCTCTGATCCGATCTTCCAGCCAACCACAGGATACAGACCTGTGGGATGAAAATAATGACAATTTTAACATTACTTACTTGAAAACACAATGTACCAGGTTCCTACAAACTTTAAGAAATCTACAAACTAAAAGAATCAAAGCCTTCTTTTAACAGTTATCTCCACTATTAGACTCTCTGATTTTATTTTTGTCACTATAGACCTTAAACTATCCTATTTTCCCTTATAAAAAGAAGTCGATGCTGATGTACTGGTGGACTGTTAAATCTATAAACGGATCTGTTACACTGGTGCATTAGGTCTTTATCAGACACATCAGATGGACTGTTTCACATATTCAGGGAAAACAGGGGTCTGGCAAACCCAGCTGCTCTGCAAGGTCATTAGGTTTAACTGATTTTCTTCACTCATTTAGTTTTCTGTAAGAATAACATCATCAGACTGTTGAAAATGAGTTTTATACTGACACTGTTACAGTCTTAAATGCACAGTTCGTGAAAAGAAGCCCTCCACTAAACAAACCAACTGAGGGTGACTTTAGACCAAAGAGTGTAAAAAGACAAAGAGTGACCTTCAGTCATCTCCACCCACCTCCACCCACCCTCACTGTTAACTGGTTTTAAATTGCGTTTAGGATTGATTAGGTTTAACAAATTCTGTTTATTAAAAACTTATTGGACTGCTCTTAGCATGACCCAAGAAGTCCACCTACAGAGATAATTACGATTGAAACACTGTAATTAGGAACAATCTTGTGCTTGATCAGTTTAACATAAACCGACCTATCAGTGATTTTTTAGCATAAGTTGTTCAATGCAAATTTGACCTTAAACTTTTTTTTTTAATGTTTCAATACCTTCATCACTTTTAAACTGTTTTATATTTGAATCCACAGATAAATGTTAAACTTAAGGAAATATTAGATTGAAATAAAACTCATTGATTTTGTATTCTGTTATTCTTTTCCTTGTCTCATTTTGACTCACTCAAGATTGACTCATATCTTCTTGCTTAAATATGGATATAAATCAATAAAATTAACTGAGAAGAAACAGTTCTGCCTTTGGGGAATTGTAGCAGGTAGGGCTAGATTTTCCTGGTAGCATCACAGGGGATCTTCAGTCACAGGGATTGCTAAACATACGAGGTATAGAAGAGAGTAGAGTATAGAACAAGACACACTGAAAGCAGATAGGACTCTTGCTGTCCGTCTTAAAAAACAAAACAAACAAACAAAAAAAACAGAACTCTGCATTAAATGTTTTTATCAAATAGATTTAAGTTGCTCATGTGTGTGTCTGACATTGTTGCAAGATGTGCTGCTGACCTGCATTACCAGCTCTGAATATATATATTAATAATTATGTGTGTTTGTATTTGCTTTACCTGCTACAGATGTGTGCGGTTTGGTCCCGGTGTTGATGTTCATGAAGGTTCCTGTTCCCATAGTGATCTTAACATCACCAACATCAAAACAACACTCTCCAAACATGGCCGCCTGCTGGTCCGCCATCTATTGAGTGACAGAGGATATCTTTTACCAGCTGTGTGACATACTTTACCGATTAACTCAGAGGTAAATCTTTAAAGTATTTTGTTTTTATTCTGTCTACAGTCTGTTAGCAGCCAAGCAACACACGTCCTGCTAACGAATAACTAAGTACCTCTTAAAGATTTTTCTTTTATGGCTTTGACATCAGCCTGACACACTGTAATAGACTGATAACGTCCCATCAAAGGGTTAGAATGATTCCCTTAATCTCAGTCGCACAGATAAGAATGTGTGAGGCCACAGACCTGAACAACTCACCACTGACATGATGGGGATAGACACACCAAATATGGATGAGTCTGTGACGCCAAAGTAATGACTGAGGAAGAAAGCAGACACAAATGCTGGGTCAGTCCTCTGACAAACAACCACAACAGGTGATAACTTAAATTCTGTGGAAAGTATTGAACTTAGTTACTGTGTCACTGCATCTAAACACTGAGTAAAAACAGGACAAAAACTGTAAGTGATTTATGCTCTCCATCAACTAGAGATGTATTCATACCATTTTCTTGTAACTCATAATGACATTGATACCCAATGAAGTATCATATTGCTCAATACTGGAAGAATATTGGTTCAATACCGAATGGATCAGGTACAGTATGTTTACAAAAGTTTGTCAAATTTTGAAATTGATAGTTTTAATATCACTAAGTACAGTATAAACTGTACAGTTACAATGAAGATTTAGTGGTTTAATTTTCATCGAGGGAAATTGTTAATTTATACTCCCTGCCCACTTTATGAGGTGCACCTTGCTAGTAACACGTTGGACCCCATTTGCTCTCAGAACTGCCTCAATTTTCGGTAGCATGGATCCAACAGGGTGCTGGAGACATTCCTCTGAGATTTGGTCCATATTGACATGACATTATCCCAAAGTTGATGTATTTTTGTTGGCTGCACATCTATGATGCAAACATCACGATCCATGACATCTCAAAGGTGCTCTATTGCATTGAGATCTAGTGACTGTGGAGGCAGCTGTAGCACAGTGAACTCGTTGTCACAGTCGAGAAACCAGTATAAGATGATTTGAGCTTTGAGATATGATGCATTATCCTACTGGGAAAAGCTATTAGAGGATGGGTACACTGAGGTCATGAAGGGGTAGAAATGTTTTTTTCAAATGATCCTATCGTGTGTGTCGCAGCAGACCTAATTTCCACGTCTTTTATTGTCCAGTTTTGGTGAGCCCATGCAGCCCACTTTCTCCGCTGAAAGGAGTGGCCTCCTACATGGTTCTCTGCTGCTGTAGCCCATCTGCTTCAAGATCTTATGTGTTGTGCATTCAAAAAATGTCTTTGTGCTTAGCTTGATTGTCAAGAGTAGTTATTTGAGTGACTCTCTATCATATAGAACCACTCTGACCATTCTTCTCTGATCTCGGGCATTAACAAGGCATTTTCACCAAGAGGACAGCTGCCACTGGACATTTTCTCTTTTTCTGACCATTCTCTGTTAACCTTTGAGATGGCTGTGTGAAATCCCTTTAGATTGGCAGTTTCTTGACCAGTCTGTCAGGGACCAGAAACCATGCTCCCTTAAATCACCTATCCACCAGATATAATCTTCATCAGGTTTTTCTGACCATATCTACATGCCTTAATGCACTGATGTGCTATTGTGTAACTTGCAGATTTACTGTTTGCAGTATGCAGTGAACTGGTGTGCCTTATTAAGTGGCCAGGGACTGACATTGCCACCGTGGAAGACAGAGAAACCTGCCAGGTTGGAACATTTTTAACAAATGCAATTAAATACTTTATAGGTACTTAACTTCTTCCATTTTTTGATGGTTTAACATGTCATTTATGTAACTTGATTTAATTAACTTAAAACAGGCTCCTGAAAAAACATAAAAAAGCCAGATTACCTTAAAGTTCTTTTAATATCAAAATTTGACACCAGTTATGAAGTAATTTGATCACACAAAGTAGAGGATTATATACTGCCATATGAATAAGGCATAAGGGTGTCAGTGACTTAGTCTGGTTGTTCACTCTACCATCAATCGGAGGGTCAAGGGTTCCAGCCCAGCTCTGGCTGTCACATGTCAATACGTTCTTGGACAAGACACTTGACCCCAAGTTGCTCCCACTGCTGTGTCAGTGGCATGTAAATTGGTACGAAAGGCTGCAGATATGTAGCTAATACTGATGGAGAACTTACATAGAAACTTCACCCATCAGTGAGTGACTGTTAAAGTGAATGGGTGTGTATAGGTGTGACCTGTGGTGTAAAAATGCTTTGAGTAGTTAAAAAGACTAGAAAAGTGTTACAAAAGCTCAAGTCTATTTATTTAAATCCATTATGGATGTTTGTCCCATACCTCATTTAACTCTCGTACATACAGAAGTTGTCTGTCATCCAAACAACTGATTGATTGATGTTATCAACTTGATTAAAATGTACTTAACTCTTTTGATAGTGGTCTTAAAACAGAGCATTTCTCCATTTTAAACCTCTTGTAATAAACACATGTAGAGGTTAAAGAGTGGTTTAGACTGACATGGATGAAGACGAAAAGGTTCAATGTACTTCAAAACAGGAGGATGAAAATGTAGTCCAACAAACAAACACATATTTATCATGAGTCATAAAGCTATTTATCATTATCTGATGTAAAAATACCAAATTCCCTCTGATGAAATTTACAACAACAACTTCTGAGTTTGGGAACCACCTACATTAGTGATTAATCTCTGACACCTGCATGAGGATAAAATAAAATAAATAAATAAAATAAGAATCAGTGCAAGGAGTACCTTATTGTGATAATTGCTTGTGCTTTAATATAAAACAAGGACTCCAGACTTGATTGAAATCCTTGTTAACGGACAGTGGAGAGAGATGTTTTACTCACCCTGTGTTTTCTACCTTGGGGAAAATTGAGAGAGGCAGAGAAACAAGAGAGCTGAGAAACCCACTCCAACACATCTGTTAAAAAGTCACATGTTAGTGATGTGGATAAAGAGTCCCAACAATAACAGAAAGAATATAATAATATGCAACACATAAAACTCACCTGATAGGTGTCAAAAACTCCTGTTGCACTGGCGTTAGAGTAATCTGTGGCGTGGACTTGTCCTGAAGAAGATTAAATGTTAAAAACTGGATGTCTCAGATACACACAGTTCCATGAGGAAGAAAACTTGCGTTGGCCAATTCGTACTTTTCTGAGGAATTTCAGCCAATCAGTGATGCATAACAATGAAAGCACAAGAAATTCAGCCTAAGCTCTAAGCCCTGTTAGTCACTGTGTGATAAACAATCCTCTGGACTAATTGTATGTTACTCTGTGCTGTTTTCTTGGGGAACTGTGCTAATAGGGAGAGATTATTCCCATGAGATTAACATGCCGAGCTTCACATGCCAAACGAACCTTTCGTGAGTTTAAACAGCAGCCAGGTGTCAATTGTTCCAAAGCAGCAGTTTCCTTCAGCTACTGCCCGTCGAACCTGAAAAGACAGAAATGAAATGAAAAGATGTAAAAACAGAGGATCAAGAGCTAACAGCACAGCCCTCCCTCGAATCCTCTAATCCACTGGGTCTCAAACTTTGTGAGCCAGGCCCCTTCTTGTAATTTCAGAATACTCTCAAGCCCCCAACCCTCTGCCATACACAACTACATGTGAACATAAATTGATAAACACAGTTAGTCAACAAAAACTCTGTATTTTTCAAATGAGCAAAAATGACAAATAGCAGCTTCAGTGTAATTGTTAGCCTGTGTTTGTCTTCTGACATCTACAGCCTTTCACAAAATTTGCCATGTTCTGGTGGCAGTGCGGAAAGGTGTGTATGATATTTATTTAGCATGACCTCAAACATAGCTTCAGCCCTCCCTGGGGGTCCGATGTAAACAAACACTGGCGTTTGCTGTTCTCCATGTCCACTTATTGCTCAGGGTGGTCGAAGAGGAACAGACAACAAGCCCAGTAGCTCCTGCAGTATGAATGCAACACTGTATGCCACCAATTTTTCTATTGTTGTCAGGGTACATGCATGCAGTTTAAGGTAGATATGGGGCAAAGATGTCATAGTTTCTGAAAATATCCGTTGTACACACGCGAATGCATGTCTGCTTGTTAAATTCATGCTGTGTCAGACTCTCTCATGCTCCCCCAAAGCTAGACTGCACTGAATAAACGTGAACATCTCAAATAATGACAGCTGAGCTTTACAACAACACACTTTAATGAATGCAGTGCGAAAATGGCTTCAGGCTAACAGGTCCTTAGAGCTGCTTTAGGTTTGAGTTTCCATGTGAGAATCAACCTAACCCATGCACACAGAGACACACACCTGTTTGTAGTGTGTTAGGGCCCAGACGAGGCGGAAGGTGATGTGTTGAGTGGAGAAGACGATCAGACTTGCAGCGAGTGACCGCTTCTGTCTGGTCAGGAAGTGAACCGTTTTCATCACACCATGGATTGCCTTAAGTTGTCATGGAAATGATTAAAATCATCCAGTATAGAAGAACACTATATTCACTGAGCACTGACCAATGTTTCATTTCTTTATAGCAATTCCTGAGTGCTGTTTCTTCTTTGGAAATCTAAAAACTAAATGTGTATGACAGACAGTCAGACTCACTTTCATGGTGCATGATCTGTTCCAGGACTTCACCAGATCTGCAGCCCTCTGATCCTGCCAGCTGATAAAGTTATGGAAAGGAACTCCAGTTCTCCTGTCGGAAAGGAAACATGACCAGTAATGAAACCAGGGCAGCGACTTGTTATTCTTTGAGGGATGAGTTTTGGAAGGGATTAAAGTTGATAAAAAAATATATATCATTGTTATTCTTTTTGTTACTATTACATTTACCAATCAAAATAATGTTTAGTTGTTAAGCTATTTTTTGTCCTTGGGGGGCTGTTATCAATATAATAAGTGAAGCTTAATAGTTGAACATGGGAGGGTAAAAATGAGCTGCACTTTGGACAGCTCAAAGGATATTCATGGAATTAATTATATTCTGTTCTGTTTTACACGGATACAATTAACTGATGGACTCAATGACATGTCAACACAACACAGAAAAGAGCAATCTAAATACTCAATACTTTAAAGGTGTAGTGTGTAGAAGTTGGCAGCATTTTGCCGAACAGAAACGGTGAATATAGGATTTAATGTTTCTATTTGTATGTAAAGTCCGTCCAAAGAGGTGTACAATCATCCTCATAAAACTTTCATTTTCTTATATTAAGTTAGAAAAGCTTTTAATATTTATCTACCCCGGGTCTCCCCTTTGTGGAGGCTGACATAACGATCTGCTATGTTGTCTACTGGTGGGTTTTGGTGACAAAAAGAGTGAAATGCGATTTTTGAATACAAGTCTGGCTGCCGGTCCTGAAATCTACCTGCAAGGCATGCGAAGAAGAGGAAGAAGAAGAAGAAGAAGAAGAAGAAGAAGAAGAAGAAGAAGAAGAAGAAGAAGAAGAGAGAGAGCGGGTATTACAAGAGAAGAAGACGGCGCAGTGTTTGAAACTGTTGTAAATGATGCCCTGTTCACAACCCTTTTTGGTCTTCACTGGCTGAATTAGAGACATGTCTACACACTGCACCTTTAAGTACATGAAAAAAGCACTTTTCAAATTTACTTGACTACATTTGTAGAGTTGAGTAAAAACTTGAAAGTAACTGTACATTTCCTTGAGTGTCACAATTGTGTCCTTTTTATACCCTGAATCATAAATACAAATACAAATGCAAGGATCCTCAACCTCACATGTAAAAGCATCATTACAAGGGAAACTCTAGATAAGTAACTTAAAAATAAAACAGAAGTGCCCCGAGGGCAGAGCCCTCCTCCACGGCATTCCTGACACCATTTGCCCTCTCTCACCATTTAAAAAAATCCTGGATCTAAACCTCAAAACCTAATCACTTCTTCCTTGTGCCATGACCGACATTCCCTGAAAATTACACTAAAATCTGTTAATAACTTTTCAAGTTATCATGCAAACAGACAACGTCCAAAAAATAACCCCCTTGCTAGAGGTAATGAACTTATTACTATGATAATGAGAAAAATGCAAAGTAATTTTTCTGCTTTTTGGGAGTAAAGGGTCCGAAGTAACCTTATACAGTTTTTGAGTAACTTGCCCTTCACTGAACAAGACAGAGAGAAACAAACGAGAGCAGGCTTAACATGCCCGCTGCTGGAAATCTCTTCAAGCCTTCAAATGATGGCGCTTGAAGAGAAAAGTGATACATAAAAAGTGTTATTTTACCTATCCCATGTTGTAAAAGTTGCTCTCTGAGTGGAGATCCCAAGGGCCGCCATCTGACGCATCTGTACTCCTGCATCTGAGTCATAAAAACAGACAAAAAAACCCACAAAAATTAAAATGATGATGGCCGCTGTTTTTTTTAAAGAAGATGGAATTTGTGAACAACTGCCCTGTTCAGGGGCTGCCTTTATATTTGGGGTTTTTTATGTTATTTCAATGGAGAGGACAGTTTGTGCCTGTCACTTTCATTCAGCTAGAGACTGCACAACTGAAACCTGTTTTTGTTAATCACTGCCTTTTCTCTTTTTTTTTGTATCATTACATTAAAGCACATGTTGGAGGGGAGTTCAACTAGTTTTTCATGTTTCTGCAAGGCAACTCTGTAATGTGTTTAATCTGTGACAACAATTACTTTTGGAGATTTGCACACAAAACAGACTTGAAATTACCACATTTTCTCCAGTTTTTGTGTGCTCGGGCCAGATGGCGCCAGGCTAACCTCTGTCTCTCATGATCAGGGGCTTCTTGACAGCCTTACAGGACCTTAGTCATGATCCAGGAATTGGCCACATTCAGTGCAGGTGGAACACTGGACACCAGTTTGGTTTGACCACTGCTGCTGAAGCTCATGTGGATCAGGAGGTGGTCATTTCTTGCTGAAGAAACCCTTGGATGCCCAAATCTTGGTTTGTCTTCCAAGCTGTTGGTTTGTCTGTAATTCTGCAGAGTGGATCCAACAGCTGAGTAAGGCATCTGCGCTTTCTGACTATCTGGCGGCAGCTGAACCCATTCTGGCTGAGAACCTGTTTCTTCAGGCGTGTTTCCTACGTAAGGTACCTTGTTTTAGCCATTTCTCTGAAGAACTTTCAAACGTGCTGGCTTTATTTAAACACAAAGCACAGCAACAAAAATAGTGCTTTCAATAAAAAGCACAACATTAATCATTAGTCGATCAGTGGTACCAAAATGACCCATTACTCAGAACCTCTTATGTATACTTCAGAGTGATTCTTAATACAATATAACACAAATGCATGGGGTGTCCCAAAAACTTAAAGGCCTGTAAACCAACAACAGAATGATTTGTTAAGGTATGGCAAAAATGCAATTTTATCTCAACTACTGTCTAACAAACACCAATATGACTTTAGTCACACCAAAACAGTCTTATGATGTGTTCAAATATTTATTTCCCTTCTTCAGTCACATCACTGTTGGCACAAATTTGTAGTTTACTGCACATATTTCATAACTTACTGTAATCATGTTTGTCTGCTTTGAACTGTCTTTGAAGTTCCTGTTTTTATTCTCCTTTTCAGTTGTTTTTATGAGCATTTGCTGATACAACTTATCAGTATCACTTTATTGTCCTATCATTTTAATGATTAGCTTTCAGTCCCAATTTCAATGAAGTTGGGATATTGTGTAGAATTTAGACACACAGAATACAATGAACTGCAAATCCCCTTCAACCTATATTCAATTGAATACCCTACAAAGACAAGATATATAATATTCAAACTGATAAACTTGCACAGACAATTAAGTCAACAACTTCATGGCTGAGTCTTTACTCGTTAAGATGGTGTCCGTACTTAGGATGTTATCCATTTAAACAGATTTTACATCTTTGAATGTTTTTAATTTATCAGACTTTGGATGACTAGTTTACTTGTGATTTTAAGACCTGCCTGTTTTACTTTGCTGTCCTTATGAAGCATTTGGTAACTTTGATTTTGAAATATGCTTAAAATATAAGAGTTTCATAATTTTAATGTAAAGCGGTGTTATGTTTGACACTTCTGTAATGTAGGAATGGAAAGTGTATTTAAATTGTCTAACAGTAGTTATATTTAATCTCAGGTTTGCCTTTTAAAATAATAACTAACACACTTCTTGCAAGGTGAAAACTATGAAGATCCAGAGGCCCTTGGTTTAGCTGTGGCTTCTTGCAACATATCATACATAACTTAAAGGGTGTGTACCTTGTACAGCTCCTGTGACCACAGTGATAAAGCCCCTCCAAAGGGCATCGGGGTCCATCTCCACATGTCCCACCTCTGGATATAAGGGCTGCACCTGGACACACATTAAACAAAAACATGCAGATATCAACACAGTGCTGGGATATTAGAGTTTGAAAGTGGAAACATTATAAACAGAGAGAGGTGGGTGAAACCTTGGTGCAGCAAGATCCTCTGATTTTCGCCTCCTTGTCATAGACGTGACATCTGATGGATGTTGTTCCGACGTCCACTGACAGAATAAAGCTTTCCTTCACCAAGCTGTTCCTATGACTCCCCATCGTGATAATTACAGTCCTTGTTTATCCCAAACCAGGCCCTGGTCGCCCGTATTCAGCTCGTATTGGTCATGTTTCCAGCCTGATTGGATGGTGTGACCCGAAAAAACCTTCTGTGCTCTGGGTTACGGAGTGGAGGCTGTCGACCTTCGGACAGATGCTTCCCAGAAGTCCAGTTCACCTGTACGAGTCAACACAAGCCTGCACCACGATCCGCCAACTTACACTTCATATGTTAATAAGTCGGCAGGTTAAGTTATTCCTCAGGTGATGATGAGAGCCTATCATAAACCTCTGTGGAGTCTCCTCCTCTCCGGACTGAACTCACATGAACTAAGTTAGGAGTTGCCCGTCTTGAGTTATGCTAATTGCTAACGTCACTTGGCTAACTGTCTAAAAATGCTATCGAAACTCAGACTCACAAATTTAATTCCTGTCCTTTTTACGTGTTATTCACAGCTTGTTACTCACATTTAACCCCACACTTAAGGTCGCAGCAGCCCCGCCCAAACAATGAAGAGTCTATTTTCAGAGGAATTCCTGAGATGCGTGCTGTCGAATCGCATAAATTTCAGAGTCCTGTGGGCACCCGTAGTGCAGCCAGCGCATGCGCAGTGTATAGTTTAAAATAGCGTGTGGATGTTTTTAGCTTGAGCACACGTGTGATCACCGACAACGACAAGCCTGTAACTGTGCACATTTCCAACGCAGAATATGGTAACGACAGACGAAATATAAATAACTTACATGTAAAAGATACAGGCCTCAAAATGCAGTAAGATATTTGCTCTGTTAGCTACAAACGTGTAAGCTAATAGTTAAGCTAGCTTGATTAATAAGGAGTCTAACTAAAAACTCATTTTATTATAATTTCCTCTAGACAGGATTGATTGTTTAATGGCTTAATTGAAGCATTTATCTCTCTGCCAAATATTAACTCATCAAAACAAGTTCTGCTTAGGAGTTTAAAGGCAAAATGTAAGCCACATGAGTAGAATAGAAGTAAATAAAACATGTCAAATTTTTTTATTTGGAAATTAATTTTAAGAGTTCCCTTGGTGTTTCATTTACACTGCTATAAGAATCTGAGGACATGTCTATTAAGTTATAGCCATGGGAAGATTTGATAACTCTCACTGATGTCACAGAAGAGCTCACTTTTAAAATGTTTATTTTTGGGCCTCTCAGGCTACAAGACGGAGAAAAAGACTGAGCAGAGGAGTCAAGCATGCAGAAGAAGATGACACTGTAAGCACTGGTAAGTAATTTAGTTTGATCAACTTCCATGAGAATTTCTGATTTCGTAAGATAAAATATTGGAATTGTTCTAACTGGAAAGCAGAAAGAAAAAACAACAAAAGTCTCAGTAAAAAATTCAACAGGACAATCAAAAGTCCCCAACAACTAAAGTAAAAAAAAAAACATACCAACCTCCGTAAGCTCAACTTTAATAATGTTTGTCTGTCAGGAGTGTTAGCCTGTGGGGTGTGTATTTTTCTGTATGCTCTAAACCAGGGATAATCAACTACATTTGTACAAGGGACATTGATTTTTTTGACAAATGCTTTGGGGCCTGATCAAAAAACAATAATAAAAAGAAGAAGAAACAATAATAATAATAATATTTTGGTCTAAATATCATACTATTGGTTGATTACTTAGAATTCCCCACTTGTTTTTACTATTTCTTATCCTTTAAAAGTGAGATCAGTCCCTATCACCCATCCTGCAGCCAGCCGTTAGGGGCAATTAAGATATCTTCTTTCTGGAGTTGTCATATTTTTCATTGCTGGATTTGACTCCAGTATACTTGTTCTTGTGGTTTAGTTTTAGCCAAAAATAGCTGACAGGTGGATGTCTGGAAAACAGATCAAACATGAAGTCATTCCTCTCAAGAATATTTGTATTGTACTGGTTTTGGGATTGCTTCGATGCATCTTGGTAATTACCAACAAAGCTATCCTTAAAACTACAACAGATTCTTATTCTGCACGCTTTCTGATTTGATAATACTTAAAGGGCCAGATGTGGCCCCGGGCCGCCAGTTGTTCATCCCTGCTCTAAACCACTGATCAACTTGTAGCTCGGAGGCCACATCAGGCCCTCCAAAGCTTTCTGCCTGGCCCTCGGAATAATGTCAAATTCAGAAAATATTGGGGTTGATAATTTGTTGTAGTTATAAGGGTATCTTGTGGTTAAACCCCTAAAACTATCAATGCAACTCTCAAAACAATTGAGATTAAAACAGTTTTATTTAACCATTCAATGCTGCTAGTCAACAGACAGATCACCTTGCAAAGCTTTAAGGTGGTTGTTCTCAGTCAGAAAATGACTGGGCTTTTCAGCTTCCTTTTGAGGACAAAGAGGCTGTAACTGTGAGTGTGGTCTTTTTATTCTGAAAAGAAGAAGTGTTTGCAAGCATCTGGCTGGCCAATAACAAATGTGACAGAGAAAACTTTCATTGAGTCATCTTCTAGTTTTTCTTTGAAGGCTCTGTCCTTCTCAGTCTCTTTCTATGCGATGTTGCACGGATGAATTAGAGACATGCATTCATTTGTTTAACTGTCAATCTGATTTGTTGGATTTAGTTTTATAAGGAATTACCGAAAGTATGATCTGTTTTACAGAAAAACACTGGTCAGCCATTACTAGCCACATTTGACTGGGAAGTAGCTAAGATATTGCGGTAGTCCCTTTCACTCATAATATCACCTGGCATTAGTATAAGTGTTAGGGAATTATTTAACTTTTTTATGGCTTAGACGTTAAAAACAAAATACAAAGATATTAGATGAATAGTGTTAACTAGAAGCGCTCATTGGTAACAAATCCTTTGAAAAACTCCTGTGTCCTCATCTGGATTTGGATCACCACCAAAATCTAATCATAATAAACTGATGTCTTTTTCAGAAGAACAACCTGAAATTTCCTCTTCAAGTGAAGAAAAAATCAGTGCAGAGGAAGATGCTCCCTCTCAGAGTACTGAGACCAAAAAAGAGGAGAGCCAGGATGAACAAGGTATCACAAAGGCATCACATATGGTTAGGGATGTACGATATAGCATTTTTGCAGATCTGCTGACATTTTTTCGCAATTATTATTGCTGAGACAGACATTTTCTTGTCAGTAGTAGGAAGTCTCTGCTGTACTATGATACTGCTGATTCTTGAATGGAGGCATCTGGTGGAAATATGGTGAAGCTTTATGGGACATTCATACATTCTGCTGTGTTAAAGCCAGTCTATTGGATATATGGCTGTAATGTACGCCTGATACACTGGCTGTAAATATCGGCAGATTTTTTCATATATACCAATACAAATAACCCACTTTTAAACGATCATCTATGGATACCAATCTGCTAAAAACATGGTGCATTTCTACATATGGCTGCTGTCGAACACAAACCTTCTATCTCCAAAATTGCTACTTTTCAGGAATACAAAAACCCTACCTCTGAATGAATATTGTATTGTCCTGATTACAAGTTACTTTTTGTAACTTTATTTGGTTGAACATTTATAGAAAGTACTCACCAATGTGGAAGGTGACCAACGGCACCATTGTATGATTGAAAATAATAAAAATCATAAAAAATGGAGATAGGAGGTTTGTGTCCAACAGGAATGATATGGTGGATGATGACGTTAATTCTCAGCTTTGTTATTTACAAAACTCCATCTTCAGATTCTCAGATGAATGCAGACATTAAAGTTAAAGGTAATTCATCCACTGTGACTGTAACCTGGGCCAAGAAGACAGAGGAAGAAAAGCAGATTGATGAAGAAAAGAGGACGAGTGCGAGTGACCAAGTGGATACTGGTAAGGGTGTTCATTTGATCCTGTTATCATAACGGGAGCAACAAGCTGCACAAAACAATCAAATCAAGAGCATTAGGAGGTCTTTATTTGACCTCAAACATTATACAGCAGTCAACACAAATTAAATGAGGAACTCAAGATAATACCGACTCTTTGTTCAGGGAGTGTTTGGAAAAAGCAAATTGCTCTCTTTATTGATGGTAAATGGTGATCATTAGAAAAAAAAACAATGGCAACATGGGTAGCAAATAAACTCAGGCAATCCACCTAAGTATATGTCCTTGAGTGGAAAATACTGGGGTATTTTAAACAAACCACTGTAGTCAATGGTATTGGCAAAATAACAAATTATTTCTCAAAATTAGACTACAAATCACACTTGCTCCTGCAATCAGTTGATGTCTTTTGCATTTAATATGTTGCTTGTGTTGGTTTAAGAATTAACCGAATTAAATTGCTCCTCAGGGATAATAAAGTTTATTATGACCATGAAAATGAGTCTGTCATGAGTAACTCTTACCCTTCTTAAAGACTGATAAAAAAGACTTTGTTGGCAGACTTTCACTATTTGAAAATAATATTGTGACTGTTTTGCCTAGATGAAATAATTGTGCCGCCTGCTGATGAAAAAAGTCCATCTGAAGATGCTCCCACAGACAGTATGGACACAACAGCCAATCAAGAAGTGCTGGAACCTCAAGGTACTATGAGATTCAGAGAGCAACATTTTTATAAAATGGTGGCATGTCACAGTCATATTAAAAAGATGTTCCTTTAAGTTAAGTGTTAAAAACCTTAAAACTTAGTTTAATATATATATGTATATAAGGTCCAAACAAACAAACCAAAAAATCCAGCTTGTAAGTACCATGCCATTCACAGACACTTTGTGTGGAAAATCTTTGGGTTGCTAGAAAGACCCAGTGGTGCGTTCATTTATCTGGAAACTCAGACACTGGAAGTGGGACTTACATCACATCCCAGTTACAACCTGGTAAAGTCGGGGTACGTGACGATGGCCCGACTTGCTGAGTAGAAAAAGGGCTGTTTGCAATTCAGACAATCCGACTTAATCATAAGTCTCAGACTAGTGCTTTGTAGTTCTATGAAATGTTTTTCCTTCTGTTTTCATATTCTTTATTCTTTATTCTTTATTCAGATCCCCATTAGCTTCCACTGTCGTGGTTGCTAATCTTCCTGGGGTCCACATAAAACATCACAACACAAGCAACATACAATAATCATACAAACAAAAACTGACACGTCAGTGTAAATCAAAGTAACATCAATAACAAACAAACAAAACTAAAAAAAAAACAAACACACAAAAAACATTGATTATTCTAATTATTCTAATTGTGTGGTCTCTCTCATTAATATTTGTTTAATAGATCGTTTGAATAAGTATTTGCTTTTGATTCTTTTCATATTTTCAGGTAATAAATTCCATTGCTGAATGGCTCTATAAAAAACAGTTTTTTTAAGTAATTCTGAATTTGGTTTAGGAAGTTTTAAATAACCCAAGCTTACTTGTCTAGTTTTATGACTATGTTTTAGACCTGCATTTTTTAATTGTTCACTAAAGAAATCTGGCTTCCCCTCCATTATTGCATTTCTAGAAAATTTTATGATAGTGGATGTTAGCTTAGCCTCGACAGTTAACCATTCCAAGCTGTGATGCATCCTACACTGGTTTTAAAAGAGCAATTAAGTACTTATCTTGCAGCTCTATTTTGAGTTAATTGTAATTTTTTATATCCATTTTAGCAGCAGAGGACCACACAACCCTACAGTACTCCAAACGAGAGAGAACCAATGCCTGCATTACCTCCTTTCTAATTGATGGTGTGATATAGGGAGAACATCTACGCGTGACGGCAATGCCCTGCCCCATTTTTACAACAATAGCATCAATATGATCTGACCATGTCAAGCGCTCATCAATTGTGACCCCCAGTAACTTAATTTTATTGACTTGCTGTATTGAGATACCCTCCATGGACAGGCTCAAACGTGAATCTCTAGCCAGCATATCTCTAGTACCCAAGACAATGCACTTTGACTTGGACAAATTCAAGACTAATTTGTTTTCTTTGACCCAGTTCGACACTAATTGTAATTCATTTGATAACAATTCATTTAGTATGTTACACGTAGTTGCAGCACAAAACATGATTGAATCATCTGCATACATGATCATATTGGCTTGCTCCAGAACATAAGGCATATCATTTATAAAAATGGAAAATAAAAGAGGGCCTAAACAACTCCCCTGAAGGACCCCACATATTACATCCTTACTTGTGGATAGACTGCCATTATAAAACACTCTTTGCCTCCTCCCAGACAGATAACTATCCATCCAAGAGAGAGCCGGAGATAAAAAACCATACGCCTTCAGTTTGGACCTTAGCAGTTCATGATCAATGACATCGAACGCCGCACTGAAATCAAGCATGACTGTTCCAGCCATTTTCTTATTATCCAATTCCTCTAGCCATTTGTCAGTCATATGCACAATAGCAGAGCTAGTTGAGTGGCCAGCCCTGTATGCATGTTGAAATTGTGTGATTAACTGATTACTTAAAAAATACTGCTGTATTTGATTAAAAACTATCCTCTCCAACAATTTGCTGAGAACCGGTAGTAGATTTATAGGCCTACTGTTAGCCCCACAAAATGCAGCTTTTTTGTCTTTGGGCAGTGGTATTAGCTTGGCTTCTTTCCATTGATTAGTGATATTTTGAAATGCCCCATTGAAAATGCCTGACTGAAATGTGTCAATATTGTTGTCTTTAAGAGTCCCAAATGGATACAGTCGAAAACACTGAAGAAAAAAATGCTACACCACCAGTCCCTGAAGAAAGTCAAATCCCACCACCAGTCACTGATGAAAGTGAAGTCCTGCAAGCAGCTGCTGAAGAAAGTGAAATCCATCTGCCATTAACTGAAGAAAATGAAATCCCACCACCAGTTACTGAAGTCAAAGAAATCCTACCGCCTAAAAGTGAAGAAAGTGAAATACCTCCACCAGTCAAAGAAGAACATGAAACAGCACCACCAGTTACTGTAAAAGAAGAGAGGGAAGGAGAGAGTATGGAGGTCAAGCAAACTGATGAAGGTGGAGAGGTTATAAAAGAAGTGAAATCAGGTATGGAAAAATCTTGATCTGCTGAATCTGTATTTTCTAGTTTTACCAAAAAAGTACAAAATGTTTTGTTTGACTTAATTTACCCACTGGTAACTAATAATTCATGTACAACAGACTTCATACACATGAGACTACAAGTAAAGTAACTTAAAACAGGATCACAGAGTCTATTGAACTGATTTTCTATGAGTGGCTAACACAAGCAGTGCTGTGAAGTCCACATGCCTTTGCTGGTTAGGTATTTCACATGTTGATGTGCCAGTTAAACCTGACAGCCTGCATAGAGCTTCATTTCCATTTTCCACATCAAAATGCTGCCAAACTTCTCTGCTGGATGCCATCAGTCCTTTGACCCCTGGGCAGTAGAGCTTTATTGCATCAACTAGAGCTGCAGCCCCAGCTAGTGGCAGGTTGCAGATACACATCATGTAACTTGCTCTGTGGGGCTACTTTGATAACTGGACCTGCTAACTAAATATATTTTCTTTTAACAGGGATCTCAATAAAAACAGGCTCCTTTTTATGTTAAGAATTTAATAGGCAAATTAGACACTGTGAAAAAAGATAATAAAGATAAAACAAAGGGCGACATGGTGGAACAGCAGGAAGTACGTGCCCCACAGCAAGAGGGTCGCTGGTTTGATCCAGGGGTCGCTCAGGGCCTTCCTGTGTGGACTTTGAATATTCTCCCTGTGCATACGTGGGTTCTCTCTTGGTACTCCGGCTTCCTCCCACAGACCAGAAACATGCTTGTTATGTTAAATGATGACTCCAAAATCACCCTAAAAACTAGCTTCTCAATTTACAGATGACCTCTGAAGTCTTTATAGACAAAAAAGTTAGGCCTGTATTTGTGACTTGACAAAGCTGCACACAAAAAATGTAACTAAAAGAGCTTCAGAATTCTTTTCCCTTTGGCCTTAAATATTAATATTAATGGTTATTTTAAGTTTTTTTAAGTCATTCCCCTGCCTTAAATCAGAGGCAAATGCTAGATTCAAATGAAGCAGCAGCAGTATAAAGACATCTGTTTTGTGTTTTTCAGATAAAAGTAAAAGGAAGGCTCAGCCCATGGATGAGACTTCACCATCAAAGAAAACAAAGCTCATCAATGATGGTGAAAACATAGACAAAGGTGCACTATACCATGTTTGGGCTCTCTGCAAGCTTTACATGTTTACAGATTACATTGTCTGATTTTGTTTTAGGTTTCTGTATTTTTGTTGGAAACCTGAACAACTCAAAAAAATCTGAAGAAGTCAAAGCTGCATTAGCAAATTACTTAATGGCACAAAGTATCCTGGTTCAGGACATCAGATTGAACCATTCCAAGTGAGTAATTAACTTTTTATGATTCATTATTTGATCCCTTTGAGCATGAAACCCTGCAGTGAGTGCATTTTTGACACTGTCTTGATTTTCAAGGTTATGACTGCAGGTCACTTCTCCAAAGATAGATCACCAACATAACTTAAACAAAACCCTTAACCTGAACACAAGTGGTTACCATGATGTTTATGATATATTATAAACAGGGGCTCCATAGAAGGTGTTACCAGATTTTTAGGCTACAAATTTCAGAAGTAGGTTCTTGGACCAGTGTAAACTGGTTGAAAAGGTTTTGCTCAGTTTGACCCCACTAGTTTTATTTAAATGCCTTTTTTTTCTTCATTCTGACTAAACTCATTGTAAAGACTTTTTCTTTGGATAAGTTGGTTATCGTTGTCCTCGTAAGTATAGCCACTGACCAGTCAGATTTCTTATTCGTGGAGCTCTCCGACCTAATCAAGAAAGAGGAGAAGCGGGAGAAATCGACAGTTTTTAGCGTCTTGTATAATGCCCAAGCATATGAATAAAAGTCTTTGCAGAAATAAAAGAGCACCAGTGACCTTTAGTTGTTTATCAGATGCTACATTTTGCTAACTTACCACCTGAAATAAATCTAAATATAGATTATCATACGCTCCGCGCCTTGTTGTTTTTAATACTGTTCATGCACCAGTTGATATTCAGCCTCCTGTAACAGTCCAGAGTTACCAGCTTTGTCAGAGAAACCAGCCAACTTAAAAATATTCCTGGTTTTTTGAGCTTATGTTGCAGTAAAGCCCCCTGCTTGAAGTAAATATTCTATAAAAACAAAAAAAATCATTGGGCTCTTGGTTGATATTCTTCTGTTGTAGAAAACACGCACACATAGATCTGGCCTCACAGATGGATGTGACCAAAGCTTTGACGTTAGATGGAGAAATGGTGCTTGAGAAGCCGATGAAGATCGCCAAAGCCAAAGTCAAAGTCAAAAGTGAGGATAAGGATAAAGAAGAAGTTCCAGTGGAGGACAAAAAAGGTAAATATGATTCTGACTTGGACATAAATTGAATGTTTTTAATGTTTTTTTTTTTTTTAAGTCAAATGAAACTGCAGCAATATAATGACATCTGTTTTGTGTTTTTCAGATAAAAGTAAAAGGAAGGCTCAGCCCATGGATGAGACTTTACCATCAAAGAAAACAAAGCTCATCAATGATGGTAAAAACATAGACAAAGGTGCACTATACCATATTTGGGCTCTCTGCAAGCTTTACATTTTTACAGATTACATTGTCTGATTTTGTTTTAGGTTTCTGTATTTTTGTTGGAAACCTGAACAACTCAAAAAAATCTGAAAAAGTCAAAGCTGCATTAGCAAATTACTTAATGGCACAAAGTATCCTGGTTCAGGACATCAGATTGAACCATTCCAAGTGAGTAATTAACTTTTTATGATTCATTATTTGATCCCTTTGAGCATGAAACCCTGCAGTGAGTGCATTTTTGACACTGTCTTGATTTTCAAGGTTATGACTGCAGGTCACTTCTCCAAAGATAGATCACCAGCATAACTTAAACAAAACCTTAACCTGAACACAAGTGGTTACCACTATGACTATACAGCATCATAATTGCATTGTAATAAATTATAAACATGCTTATGATGTGCTTATGATACATTATAAACAGGGGCTTTATAGACAGTGTTACCAGATTTTTAGGCTACAAATTTCAGAAGTAGGTTCTGGGACCAGTGTAAACTGGTTGAAAAGGTTTTGCTCAGTTTGACCCCACTACTTTTATTTAAATGCCTTTTTTTCTTCATTCTGACTAAACTCATTGTAATCAGGATTTCCAAGTTAACTGTTTTCATTGACACAATCTAGTGTATGTACATGCTTACAACATTAAATTGTGAGTAAAAGTCTTTAAGCCCGCACAGGCTGTATCAGATAAGAATCCTCTGATTTGTCGTACTCTCTGTAAAGACTTTTTCTTTGGATAAGTTGATTATCGTTGTCCTCGTAAGTATAGCCACTGACCAGTCAGATTTCTTTTTCGTGGAGCTCTCCGACCTAATCAAGAAAGAGGAGAAGCGAGAAAGATCGACAGTTTTTAGCATCTTGTATAATGCCCAAGCATATGAATAAAAGTATTTGCAGAAATAAAAGAGCACCAGTGACCTTTAGTTGTTTATGAGATGCTACATTTTGCTTACTGACCACCTGATATAATTTTAAATATAGATTATCATACGCTCTGCACCTTGTTGTTTTTAATACTGTTCATGCACCAGTTGATATTCAGCCTCCTGTAACAGTCCAGAGTTTCCAGCTTTGTCAGAGAAACCAGCTAACTTAAAAATATTCCTGGTATTTTGAGCTTATGTTGCAGTAAAGCCCCCTGCTTGAGGTAAATATTCTATAAAAACAAAAAAAATCCCTGGGCCCTTGGGTGATATTCTTCTGTTGTAGAAAACACGCACACATAGATCTGGCCTCACAGATGGATGTGACCAAAGCTTTGACGTTAGATGGAGAAATGGTGCTTGAGAGGCCGATGAAGATCGCCAAAGCCAAAGTCAAAGTCAAAAGTGAGGAAAAGGATAAAGAAGTAGTTCCAGTGGAGGACAAAAAAGGTAAATATGATTCTGACTTGGACATAAATTACATTTTTATGCATGATTTAAATGAACTTAAACTAACAAAATAATATCAGTATTTGTATTTATCAAGTCACTTATCAGTTCCTTCTTTGTTCTACATGCTTCACAAATCAAGGACCTCATCAGAGGCTGTTATGAGAAATGTTAAGGGGGGGGGGGGGGTGCAACGAATTTGTGTTCTTACAGAGGAGGCTCAAAAGCCCTGGTATAAATCAGAGATGATAGTTTCTTAATGATTTTGAAATGTGAAGACTCTTAGGTCTGGTGATTGGACTGGTGGTGTGACTTGTGGACTGTTCTTGTCTGTAGCAGCCAAAGACGCAAGGTGTTTGTTTCTGAAGAACGTCCCGTATTCTGCAACAAAAGAGGACATCCTAAAAATCTTTCAGAAGGCCGTCACAGTCAGGTTTCCTGGAGGAGCAAATAGTCCAAATAAAGGGTGAGACTTTATTTTACACATGCTTTATTAAACTATCGTCTCTGTGTAAAGGCGTCAGAAGTGAGAACCATGCTTTTGTTGATGCTAAACTGTCATCTTTAAGTTTAACTGTTGATGTGTTGTACATTTTTTCTACCTGCTTTATCAGTCTCATATTTTTCACAGCATTGCCTTTGTGGAATTTCAAAGTAAAGGCATTGCTCAGAAATTTCTAAAGAGGAACCAAGTTGTTCGGATCCAGGAACGAGTTCTGATTGTCAACTCTGCGGGACCAAGAGAAGTGTCTAAAGCTGAGGTTACTAAAGACGACAAAAAACACAAATCCAAAGGTAAAAAAAAAAACAACAACTTGACTTTTACAAATTTGATTATGACAGACACGGGGTATTCAAGGGAAGCGCCCACAAAAAACATCACCTCCAGGTAGTGCTGAGGGGGAAACATACTGCTAAATATGTTACAAATGCCTCTTTTCTGGTCTGGTTCAGTACAGCTCGGTTTGGGGAGATAAGCCCTGATCTCGTTTGTGTTTCCACACAAGACCTTCATGGGTCTTGTCCCCTCCGACAAGGAGTTTATGTTTTTGCTGGCGTTTGTTGATTTATTTGTCTGTCTGTCTGCACGTTCGTCTGTGTGTAAGAGTTTGGGGTGATCTCAATAAGAATTGGGATCCAGGAGTTAATAATAAATAATATAAAGGATTTGTGAACATTGTGCCATAAGAAAGTTTTCCACATTTTCAAAAATAATGACTCTGCATTTCTGACATTCTGCTTAGATTGGTAAATGCCAGCTATGTTGATTGTTTGTTTTAATTGGTAGACATGTAAACCTTATTTATGATGAACTTGTGACATTTGTAAAACATAAAAACTGAACGAAAAAATGACTCGCAAATCCTGTTTGACCTATATTGAACAAAAGCATCTGCTAAATGAAACTGTAGCATTAATTACACAACAAAGCAAAGATATTTAATGTTCAGACTGATAAACTTCTCTGTTGCCTTTGCAAATATTCATTTCATTACAAATTTGATGCCTGCAATATGCTCAAAAAAGCTGGAACAGTGGCAACAGAAGGTGGGGAAAGCTGAAGAATGTTCAAAAAACACCCGTTTGGAACATTTCAGAGGTGAACAGGTTAACTGTAAACAGGTGAGTCTCATGAGATTTGGTATAAAAGGAGCACCCCCATAAGGCTCAGTCATTCACAAGCAATGATGGGGAGAGGTTCACCACTTTGTGAAAAACTGCATCAGCAAACAATCCAGTAGTTTAAGGATGTTTAAGATTTTATCATCTACAGTCCATAATATCATCCAAATTTTCAGAGAATCTGCTGGCCAGAAACCAACATTGAATGCCACTGACCTTTGTGTTACAATAACCTGGCTCTGTAGTGAAAGAGTGTCTGTACTCGATTGGCCTGCCTACAGACCAGACTTGTCTACAATTAAAAATGAGTGACACATTACAAAGTATGAAATACGACTAGGGAGACTGTTAAGCAAATTAAGTTGTACAACAAGCAAGAATGGGTAAGAAATGCACGTACAGATCTTCAGCAGTTGGTGTCGTCAGCTCCCAAACACTTACTTAGTGTTGTTGAAATAAAAGGTGATGTAACACTGGTAAATATGCCCTGTCCCAGCTTTTTGGAAAATGTTTTAGGCATCAAATTCAAAATGAGTGAATATTTGCAACAACAAAAAAACATCAGTTTGACTATAAATATCTTGTCTTTGTAGTGTATTCAAGTGAATTTAAGTCAAAAGGATTTTCAGTCATTGTATCTGCTTTTATTAATGTTCTACAAAATGTCCTAACTTTATTGGAATTGGGGATTGTAGGCTGTTAAAATCTCAACAATAAATTTGACTATGCTTAAGATTTTTTTTTCCTGTCTCACAGCTGCAGTTCCCCCAAACAAGACATTATTTGTTGCTGGTTTATCTGTCAAAGTGAACGAGAAACACTTGAAGAAAGTTTTCCAGAAAGCGGTTGGTATCAACGCACCCCGAAGCCAAGGCAAATCAAAAGGGTGAGTCTAAGGACATGATCTCACTTTTTGGTAAAGAAACAAGACAAATTCTCAAATCTCTGTTCTTTTTTACAGATATGCCTTTGTTGACTTTGCGTCTGTGGCGGATGCTGAAAAAGCTCTGAAGTCCTCCAAAAACACCAAAGTCTGTAAAAGGCCGATCAGGGTAGAATTTTCTGAAATGAGACCAGAGAAGGAGAAAGGTTTGTTTGATTGTTCATGTGTTCTTATTCATGCATGTTTTTCATCAGCCACATTGGTTTTTGTCGGTGAAACAACACTTTCAAATGTTTAAAAATCGCTCCATTTTTTTCTTCTAGTTCAGTCAAAAACACTGATGGTGATCGGCCTCGCTGAGAAGACAACAGCAGACACACTAAAAAAGGCCTTTGATGGAGCTCTTAGTGCACGAGTCATCATGGACAGAGAGACAGGCATCTCAAAAGGGTGCCAGACATGCATATTTATCCATTTATTCCATATTTGTGCTTCAAGCCAAGGGAATAATTCATTGAACCTGCTTCATATCGACTCATTTTACACTCCTTATTCTCAGGTTTGGTTTTGTGGACTTCGAGAGTGAAGTGAACTCCAAAGCTGTCAAAGAGGCCATGGAGGACTGCGAGATCGATGGCAGCCATGTCACCCTGGATTATGCAAAACCAAAAGGTGAAAATTTACCCTTTGGTGTCAAAAGAGACCTGTCCGGGCATCCCGGTGGTCCGCCTACAGGTCAGAGGGCTGCCAAAAGAGAGAGAGGAGGTAATGCTGCTCTTTAACTGGATCATCAAATGTTGTTTTTTAGGTAGTTTTCACTCCTAGATTATTTGTGTGAATTGATACAAGTAGGTGTTCCCTGTGTGGCACGGTATGTTTATATAAATATGATCACAGCAATCGCCCCCTGTTTTGGTCAAAACAACCATGCTGAGCTCGTCTAAAAGAGATGGTCTCTAGCTGCTTCCAGCCAACCTCTGGAGCAGTTTGTTTGCATTGAGGACATTAACCACCCTGGTGATACTACTATACTAGTAGTATAAGCAGTAGTAGTAGTAATAATTGCATTACTGCAACCAGGCTTATAACAAAGTACTACTTATAATAATGTTTAAGATCCCAGAGTCACTTTATCTGCGCAGGCACAACACACCATGAAACAGCAGCAGGTTAACATCACTCACCGTCTCTACAGCAGAGATCACAGGGCTCGACAACAATGATTGATGCTAAATCTCACGTAGTTCCCAGAATTTAGTTCTTTTTAAA